>JAOTQM010000068.1:0-65840 GCA_026939265.1 Oreonectes daqikongensis | reverse complement strand
CATGGTCAGTATAGATTATAATGAATCATTAAACAAAATTTACAAGGGTGCATCCAGCTTTGTTTTCCCTTTGGAGGGTCTGTTTATATTGCATATCTTATGTCTTATTCCAACAGTTTACCTGTTGTTCCACCACCCTGGTTTTATGCACACTTGGAATTTTGTATCAAATGAGTGATGGCCACAGAAGAGGTGCAGATTCTGCAATCAGACTACAGAAGGAGACCACCAGAGCCGTACGCAGGGTTTTAGAAATACAGAGGTCCAAAAACGAAGTATGTCCCCAAAAAATGTTGACTTCCTTGTTCTACATATGTGCATTTTAATACGCTTAGAGTGCACATTAGATAACAATAGTTACAACCATGTCTGTCTTTTCATGTTTTTCAACATCAGTAAACAATTTAAACACATGGTCAATATTTTTATACAAATATTACCAGATTACCAAAGCATTTGGGTTTAAATGACATAAAGGTAAACCAGTGATAACAGAATTTCCATTTTTGAGTGAACCAAGTTATACCTTTAACATTTGAGTACAGACAGACATCACATTACAAAAATATGCAGATAGGCCTACTTGTTTTTTCTTTCATTTGGAATTTCAATTGAATTCATTTTCAGTTGGCTAAATTAAAATAATATAGGAACAGAATTAAATAACGAAAATTCATTTATAAGTGATGCATATGAAATATTTGCATATGTAGCTGTTTTAAACACAACTTTAGCCACACGTTAAAGCCATGCAGTTTAACATGAAGTAAGGTCTGGTAATGTTTTTGTCTCGTCACACTGACATTGCATTAAGCGTGTAAATTATATGCTTTTGGTGTTTTGTTTGACATTACTGGTTGTTTACTTAAGTTCGTTATGTTGATTCTCTGTGGAAAGCCGGAGAAACGGACACAGCCAGCATTTTGCACGCGTTTTTAGGCTTGACATGTGAACGATCCCTGACATTTCTATGATAAAACAGTTGTCAAACATTAAACATTTATCTACTTACATCACGCTCTTTCACTGTTGTGGAGCTCGGCTTCTATCAAAAACTCCCGTCTTCCATTAGTTGATTGGACACTAATCTCGCCTTCCTTCATTTGATTGGACACCTTGACATCAGATTGACATTGACGAGCGCTATATAGAACGCTGAGGTAGATTTGATCTGAGATAAGTTATATAGGCGTTTTCTACAATAATGGCAGCACTTCATACAGTTTGTCCTGTTATTCACGACTTTTATTACACATCATGGAAAACTTCCCAAGGGTACGCCGTAATACTCGCGTAAACCTGCACTACACAACTGGTTATACGCAATACCGACTGATAAGAAGTGGGCTGCGTATACCCACCACTGCCAGTAGTGGTGGTAAACTCTATGATCCAATGTGCAAGCAAGAAATGAGTGTTAACACGTTAGTTCACAATCTATAGTAGTTTTTATATTTTTTATTTATATGTGATAATGAAACACCTAGGTGAAATCAGGTATACTATAAAGAATTTTTAAATAAGTATAAAGTCATGTGCTTTATTTGATTTTATTTTAATTATTTCTTGTTTTCAAGTCCAGACGTTTTATCTTTACAGTGCATTGAAAGTAGCCTATACAGTTTAGCACTAAGTGTTCCCCTGGCTCGAATCCACGACCTTTGAAATGCAAGCACAATGCTCTGTGTTGTTGACTATTTCAGTTTTATTTGTATTATTACATTTTCTTTTTACTATAATTTAGGTGTGATGTCTTCACTCAGTCACTGAATCATGATTTAAATCCTACATGTGATGTAAACTGCTTCGATCCAATAAAATATTATAAAATATAATGTTGTGAACTTAGACAGGTGTGTTCGACTTCATCGGCGCCATAAGAACCGACAGGCGGATACATCACATTACCGCGAGAGTGACTCAAAAGCGTATGGAGCCGTCAGCTATTGACTCTTTCTCGCGTTAATGTGATGTCATCCGCTTATCGCAGGCGAAAACACCTTATCTGTTTGCTTGCAGTAATTAAATTGGAATCCTTCTGTCACTAATTTACCTTTCCAGGTGCTGAAAATCTAGTTAACTTTAAAACTCCTGGTCAGAGCCTAGATTCAGTAAGCACAGATAGATTGGTGTTTTGAGTTGGTGACATGATGCATACGGTCAAGCATCTCTTTTTGGTGTTTGTTTATTACCAGTTTATGTTAAAAGGTTAAGTTATTTCCACATTTTTACATAAAAATACTAATTGTTATTGGAATTTATTTTATATAATGTTAAACAATGTCATTTAATGTTTTATAATTTGTACATAATATAGAAATAAAAACATTATATGTTCTTGATATTTAGCATCATGAATATATTTTTTTGTTTATTTCTAGGGCAAGCCTTTCCAGCTGGATATGGTACTTTCAAAACTGATCAAGTACAACTAGGGAGTCAAGGTGTGTGGTGTGCGTGTGTGTGGTGAGTGTGCGTGTGTGTGGTGAGTGTGCGTGTGTGTGGTGAGTGTGCGTGCGTGTGTGTGGTGAGTGTGCGTGCGTGTGTGTGGTGAGTGTGCGTGCGTGTGGTGAGTGTGCGTGCGTGTGGTGAGTGTGCGTGTGTGTGGTGAGTGTGCGTGTGTGTGGTGAGTGTGCGTGTGTGTGGTGAGTGTGCGTGTGTGTGGTGAGTGTGCGTGTGTGTGGTGAGTGTGCGTGTGTCTGTGGTGAGTGTGCGTGTGTGTGGTGAGTGTGCGTGTGTGTGTGGTGAGTGTGCGTGTGTGTGGTGAGTGAGTGTGCGTGTGTGTGTGTGTGGTGAGTGAGTGTGCGTGTGTGTGTGTGTGGTGAGTGAGTGAGTGTGTGTGTGTGTGTGTGTGTGTGTGTGTGGTGAGTGTGTGTGTGTGTGGTGAGTGTGTGTGTGTGTGGGGGGGTTGGTTTTTGTTTGTTTGTCTGATCATTTTTGTCATCTTAAGCTAACAAAAGGAGCTGTTAGGACAGGGAGAAGTTTTCTGTTTTAAAATGAGTGTTTGTGTGTGTTTTTCCTAGGTTACCCACTGGCCTTACCCGCCCAAGAAAACGATCAAAATCTAGGACCTGTAATAGCCAAGTGCAACATGGCTGTTTTTCTTGCTTTGAAAAATACATCTGATCTTGTTATCCAAAAGGGTAAGCTTTGAAATGATTGTCCATGTGAGGGTTTAATATGCAGCTTTGGTAACATCAATGTTTTTTATTGTTTTATTGTTTTAGTTTTTAATTCTGCATTCCCGAGGAGCCAAGCCATCCCGAGGAGCCAAGCCATCCCGAGGAGCCAAGCCATCCCGAGGAGCCAAGCCATCCCGAGGAGCCAAGCCATCCCGAGGAGCCAAGCCATCCCGAGGAGCCAAGCCATCCCGAGGAGCCAAGCCATCCCGAGGAGCCAAGCCATCCCCCAAGAGGAGCCAAGCCATCCCGAGGAGCCAAGCCATCCCGGAGCCAAGCCATCCCGAGGAGCCAAGCCATCCCGAGGAGCCAAGCCATCCCGAGGAGCCAAGCCATCCCGAGGAGCCAAGCCATCCCGAGGAGCCAAGCCATCCCGAGGAGCCAAGCCATCCCGAGGAGCCAAGCCATCCCGAGGAGCCAAGCCATCCCGAGGAGCCAAGCCATCCCGAGGAGCCAAGCCATCCCGAGGAGCCAAGCCATCCCGAGGAGCCAAGCCATCCCGAGGAGCCAAGCCATCCCGAGGAGCCAAGCCATCCCGAGGAGCCAAGCCATCCCGAGGAGCCAAGCCATCCCGAGGAGCCAAGCCATCCCGAGGAGCCAAGCCATCCCGAGGAGCCAAGCCATCCCGAGGAGCCAAGCCATCCCGAGGAGCCAAGCCATCCCGAGGAGCCAAGCCATCCCGAGGAGCCAAGCCATCCCGAGGAGCCAAGCCATCCCGAGGAGCCAAGCCATCCCGAGGAGCCAAGCCATCCCGAGGAGCCAAGCCATCCCGAGGAGCCAAGCCATCCCGAGGAGCCAAGCCATCCCGAGGAGCCAAGCCATCCCGAGGAGCCAAGCCATCCCGAGGAGCCAAGCCATCCCGAGGAGCCAAGCCATCCCGAGGAGCCAAGCCATCCCGAGGAGCCAAGCCATCCCGAGGAGCCAAGCCATCCCGAGGAGCCAAGCCATCCCGAGGAGCCAAGCCATCCCGAGGAGCCAAGCCATCCCGAGGAGCCAAGCCATCCCGAGGAGCCAAGCCATCCCGAGGAGCCAAGCCATCCCGAGGAGCCAAGCCATCCCGAGGAGCCAAGCCATCCCGAGGAGCCAAGCCATCCCGAGGAGCCAAGCCATCCCGAGGAGCCAAGCCATCCCGAGGAGCCAAGCCATCCCGAGGAGCCAAGCCATCCCGAGGAGCCAAGCCATCCCGAGGAGCCAAGCCATCCCGAGGAGCCAAGCCATCCCGAGGAGCCAAGCCATCCCGAGGAGCCAAGCCATCCCGAGGAGCCAAGCCATCCCGAGGAGCCAAGCCATCCCGAGGAGCCAAGCCATCCCGAGGAGCCAAGCCATCCCGAGGAGCCAAGCCATCCCGAGGAGCCAAGCCATCCCGAGGAGCCAAGCCATCCCGAGGAGCCAAGCCATCCCGAGGAGCCAAGCCATCCCGAGGAGCCAAGCCATCCCGAGGAGCCAAGCCATCCCGAGGAGCCAAGCCATCCCGAGGAGCCAAGCCATCCCGAGGAGCCAAGCCATCCCGAGGAGCCAAGCCATCCCGAGGAGCCAAGCCATCCCGAGGAGCCAAGCCATCCCGAGGAGCCAAGCCATCCCGAGGAGCCAAGCCATCCCGAGGAGCCAAGCCATCCCGAGGAGCCAAGCCATCCCGAGGAGCCAAGCCATCCCGAGGAGCCAAGCCATCCCGAGGAGCCAAGCCATCCCGAGGAGCCAAGCCATCCCGAGGAGCCAAGCCATCCCGAGGAGCCAAGCCATCCCGAGGAGCCAAGCCATCCCGAGGAGCCAAGCCATCCCGAGGAGCCAAGCCATCCCGAGGAGCCAAGCCATCCCGAGGAGCCAAGCCATCCCGAGGAGCCAAGCCATCCCGAGGAGCCAAGCCATCCCGAGGAGCCAAGCCATCCCGAGGAGCCAAGCCATCCCGAGGAGCCAAGCCATCCCGAGGAGCCAAGCCATCCCGAGGAGCCAAGCCATCCCGAGGAGCCAAGCCATCCCGAGGAGCCAAGCCATCCCGAGGAGCCAAGCCATCCCGAGGAGCCAAGCCATCCCGAGGAGCCAAGCCATCCCGAGGAGCCAAGCCATCCCGAGGAGCCAAGCCATCCCGAGGAGCCAAGCCATCCCGAGGAGCCAAGCCATCCCGAGGAGCCAAGCCATCCCGAGGAGCCAAGCCATCCCGAGGAGCCAAGCCATCCCGAGGAGCCAAGCCATCCCGAGGAGCCAAGCCATCCCGAGGAGCCAAGCCATCCCGAGGAGCCAAGCCATCCCGAGGAGCCAAGCCATCCCGAGGAGCCAAGCCATCCCGAGGAGCCAAGCCATCCCGAGGAGCCAAGCCATCCCGAGGAGCCAAGCCATCCCGAGGAGCCAAGCCATCCCGAGGAGCCAAGCCATCCCGAGGAGCCAAGCCATCCCGAGGAGCCAAGCCATCCCGAGGAGCCAAGCCATCCCGAGGAGCCAAGCCATCCCGAGGAGCCAAGCCATCCCGAGGAGCCAAGCCATCCCGAGGAGCCAAGCCATCCCGAGGAGCCAAGCCATCCCGAGGAGCCAAGCCATCCCGAGGAGCCAAGCCATCCCGAGGAGCCAAGCCATCCCGAGGAGCCAAGCCATCCCGAGGAGCCAAGCCATCCCGAGGAGCCAAGCCATCCCGAGGAGCCAAGCCATCCCGAGGAGCCAAGCCATCCCGAGGAGCCAAGCCATCCCGAGGAGCCAAGCCATCCCGAGGAGCCAAGCCATCCCGAGGAGCCAAGCCATCCCGAGGAGCCAAGCCATCCCGAGGAGCCAAGCCATCCCGAGGAGCCAAGCCATCCCGAGGAGCCAAGCCATCCCGAGGAGCCAAGCCATCCCGAGGAGCCAAGCCATCCCGAGGAGCCAAGCCATCCCGAGGAGCCAAGCCATCCCGAGGAGCCAAGCCATCCCGAGGAGCCAAGCCATCCCGAGGAGCCAAGCCATCCCGAGGAGCCAAGCCATCCCGAGGAGCCAAGCCATCCCGAGGAGCCAAGCCATCCCGAGGAGCCAAGCCATCCCGAGGAGCCAAGCCATCCCGAGGAGCCAAGCCATCCCGAGGAGCCAAGCCATCCCGAGGAGCCAAGCCATCCCGAGGAGCCAAGCCATCCCGAGGAGCCAAGCCATCCCGAGGAGCCAAGCCATCCCGAGGAGCCAAGCCATCCCGAGGAGCCAAGCCATCCCGAGGAGCCAAGCCATCCCGAGGAGCCAAGCCATCCCGAGGAGCCAAGCCATCCCGAGGAGCCAAGCCATCCCGAGGAGCCAAGCCATCCCGAGGAGCCAAGCCATCCCGAGGAGCCAAGCCATCCCGAGGAGCCAAGCCATCCCGAGGAGCCAAGCCATCCCGAGGAGCCAAGCCATCCCGAGGAGCCAAGCCATCCCGAGGAGCCAAGCCATCCCGAGGAGCCAAGCCATCCCGAGGAGCCAAGCCATCCCGAGGAGCCAAGCCATCCCGAGGAGCCAAGCCATCCCGAGGAGCCAAGCCATCCCGAGGAGCCAAGCCATCCCGAGGAGCCAAGCCATCCCGAGGAGCCAAGCCATCCCGAGGAGCCAAGCCATCCCGAGGAGCCAAGCCATCCCGAGGAGCCAAGCCATCCCGAGGAGCCAAGCCATCCCGAGGAGCCAAGCCATCCCGAGGAGCCAAGCCATCCCGAGGAGCCAAGCCATCCCGAGGAGCCAAGCCATCCCGAGGAGCCAAGCCATCCCGAGGAGCCAAGCCATCCCGAGGAGCCAAGCCATCCCGAGGAGCCAAGCCATCCCGAGGAGCCAAGCCATCCCGAGGAGCCAAGCCATCCCGAGGAGCCAAGCCATCCCGAGGAGCCAAGCCATCCCGAGGAGCCAAGCCATCCCGAGGAGCCAAGCCATCCCGAGGAGCCAAGCCATCCCGAGGAGCCAAGCCATCCCGAGGAGCCAAGCCATCCCGAGGAGCCAAGCCATCCCGAGGAGCCAAGCCATCCCGAGGAGCCAAGCCATCCCGAGGAGCCAAGCCATCCCGAGGAGCCAAGCCATCCCGAGGAGCCAAGCCATCCCGAGGAGCCAAGCCATCCCGAGGAGCCAAGCCATCCCGAGGAGCCAAGCCATCCCGAGGAGCCAAGCCATCCCGAGGAGCCAAGCCATCCCGAGGAGCCAAGCCATCCCGAGGAGCCAAGCCATCCCGAGGAGCCAAGCCATCCCGAGGAGCCAAGCCATCCCGAGGAGCCAAGCCATCCCGAGGAGCCAAGCCATCCCGAGGAGCCAAGCCATCCCGAGGAGCCAAGCCATCCCGAGGAGCCAAGCCATCCCGAGGAGCCAAGCCATCCCGAGGAGCCAAGCCATCCCGAGGAGCCAAGCCATCCCGAGGAGCCAAGCCATCCCGAGGAGCCAAGCCATCCCGAGGAGCCAAGCCATCCCGAGGAGCCAAGCCATCCCGAGGAGCCAAGCCATCCCGAGGAGCCAAGCCATCCCGAGGAGCCAAGCCATCCCGAGGAGCCAAGCCATCCCGAGGAGCCAAGCCATCCCGAGGAGCCAAGCCATCCCGAGGAGCCAAGCCATCCCGAGGAGCCAAGCCATCCCGAGGAGCCAAGCCATCCCGAGGAGCCAAGCCATCCCGAGGAGCCAAGCCATCCCGAGGAGCCAAGCCATCCCGAGGAGCCAAGCCATCCCGAGGAGCCAAGCCATCCCGAGGAGCCAAGCCATCCCGAGGAGCCAAGCCATCCCGAGGAGCCAAGCCATCCCGAGGAGCCAAGCCATCCCGAGGAGCCAAGCCATCCCGAGGAGCCAAGCCATCCCGAGGAGCCAAGCCATCCCGAGGAGCCAAGCCATCCCGAGGAGCCAAGCCATCCCGAGGAGCCAAGCCATCCCGAGGAGCCAAGCCATCCCGAGGAGCCAAGCCATCCCGAGGAGCCAAGCCATCCCGAGGAGCCAAGCCATCCCGAGGAGCCAAGCCATCCCGAGGAGCCAAGCCATCCCGAGGAGCCAAGCCATCCCGAGGAGCCAAGCCATCCCGAGGAGCCAAGCCATCCCGAGGAGCCAAGCCATCCCGAGGAGCCAAGCCATCCCGAGGAGCCAAGCCATCCCGAGGAGCCAAGCCATCCCGAGGAGCCAAGCCATCCCGAGGAGCCAAGCCATCCCGAGGAGCCAAGCCATCCCGAGGAGCCAAGCCATCCCGAGGAGCCAAGCCATCCCGAGGAGCCAAGCCATCCCGAGGAGCCAAGCCATCCCGAGGAGCCAAGCCATCCCGAGGAGAGCCAAGCCATCCCGAGGAGCCAAGCCATCCCGAGGAGCCAAGCCATCCCGAGGAGCCAAGCCATCCCGAGGAGCCAAGCCATCCCGAGGAGCCAAGCCATCCCCAGGAGCCAAGCCATCCCGAGGAGCCAAGCCATCCCGAGGAGCCAAGCCATCCCCAGGAGCCAAGCCATCCCCGAGGAGCCAAGCCATCCCCAGGAGCCAAGCCATCCCCAGGAGCCAAGCCATCCCCAGGAGCCAAGCCATCCCCAGGAGCCAAGCCATCCCAGGAGCCAAGCCATCCCCAGGAGCCAAGCCATCCCCAGGAGCCAAGCCATCCCCAGGAGCCAAGCCATCCCCAGGAGCCAAGCCATCCCAGGAGCCAAGCCATCCCCAGGAGCCAAGCCATCCCCAGGAGCCAAGCCATCCCCAGGAGCCAAGCCATCCCCAGGAGCCAAGCCATCCCCAGGAGCCAAGCCATCCCCAGGAGCCAAGCCATCCCCAGGAGCCAAGCCATCCCCGCCCCCGCCAATGGCCAATCATCCCCTGCCTATACAAATCAAAATGTGCCATTCCTATTAAATCCCTTCTCGGATATCATCACTAAATCTGCTGTTTTTAGACCTTTGTGGTTTTTAGTGTTGACCCAAAATAAACCAGTTTTGTTCTGGAAACCGTTTGACAATTTATTGTGCTCTTTAAAGGTACCACTGTATAAAGCATATATTTTTGCTAGTTAGACACAAATGTTGACTCTGTAAGCAAGTTTTCCGGTCTCATCACTAATCTGGCAATTTGGCTCGTCATTTGTAAAAATAATACATTGCATTATCTGTAGTACAACTAACATTCCAGGATGTTTAAAATAAGCCCCCATCTATTTCTTATTGTTTAGCAACATGGTTGACTTAGATTTCCTTGAATTTTGGAATTTTGGAATGCTTCTAATACTTAAAAGAAAAGCTGGACCAATGTTCAGGGGGAAAAGAGTTTATTGAAGATACTTGTGTAGCATAGCTGTCTTCTAGATCTTAACCATATCTTAACCCAAGGTACTGTCTGTGTGATCAGACTTTATACTTGGTAAAAAATGGAGACAATTAGGACCTCCTACTGGACAGATAGAAGAGCCATCGGTTGATGGCTTGAGCCATTTGGTTCACACCTTTACAGAGAAAGGTGGGGCACAGTAATGTCAGACGTTAATTGCATATGAAAACTACGGGTGGGACACAGGCACAATGTAACACATCAGACATTTAGGGTAATTACATCAGGTCACAGAGTGACATATCAGAAAGACATACATAAAATCCTTCAATCCCCTTTGATCATTTTTGATCACACACATTAACAAAACTAAATAATCATGTACACAATATTCTGCCTACAGGCTCCATTACTAGAGATGGCAGACAATGTTTCATGGTTAATGGTATTTGAGTCCTTTAGAGACATATCTTAAAGTTGTGATCATGTGGAGTTTGTCGGATGTAGATGTGCTCTCTGAATGTTCCTCAGGTGTCTGTTGAGTGGTAGGTGCAGAGTGGAATAGGTGTCAACTTCAGAGATCTTTGCTCATCTTCTGGAACACTGGAGCACCTGCAATAACTCACAAGAGAAAAGGGAAACGTATCTTGCAAAAATGTTGTTTACACAAACAACTGCTACTTGAGAAATCTGTCCCTATTTAGTTTGGCAGGACACTACAGTGTTTATCAGTGTTGGTATGTTTACCTCTTCATCCTCAGGTGACATGCTAGAGCCTAAAAACTCTAGTCCCACCATATCTGGACTCTGAAAAACACCACTGCCATCTAGCCCGCAGCCGCTAAGGGGACAGACGAGAGCTTCGGGCTCTTCGCAAGAGGTTCTGCGTCGAGCGTGCCCCTCCCAGCAAAGTTGTCAGGAACGCATCCTCCCCCTGCTTGACGATCCCGCCTAGGGCCGTAGCACTTCTTAGGGGCGTCCCGCCACTGTTTGGGGCGAACCGCGGGCTCGGCAGCCGCGGCGGTGGAAGGCGCTGCGGGTGTGGGCTGCTTGGCCGGTCTCTGCGCCTCAGCCTCGGACCATTGAGAAGACGAGAACGGGCACAGGTGCGCTGCAATCGCCTGCTCAACGGGGGGAATGCGCGCATTACTGCGGGCTTCCGCCCCATCCATCATGGAGAAAATCGCGAATCCCGAGGCGTGGGTGCACGCCGACTGGGGTGCAGACCACGTCTTCACGACCTCCTTGTGAACATTGGGGAAAAAGGTGCGCGTTCCCACTCGAGACTGAGGTCTTTCACAGCCCTGGTGAGGACACGGATGAGCTCCTCGTGAAGCGCAGCAGGGGCATCCCACTCCGCTCGCTCTCTGTCTGACTCTGACAGATCCCTGTCTGAAGCCGCCAGCGACATGAGCTCATCCTCGTCTCCCGAAGCGCCAAACTGGACTACCTTCGTGGCTTCGTCCGCGGAGGCTCTCTTCGGCTAAGAAGACTGGAGATCCGGGGGGCCAAGAGCGCTGATGGCGGTCTGGCACTTCATCTCCCCGGTGGGGGCAAGACGCTGCCTAGCAAAATCTCAGAGGGCAGCGACTCTCTGAGCCTTCAGCACCCGCACTGGAAAGTCCTCACAGTGCAATTAGACTCCGAGAGAGCCCCCTCCGCATGGGCCAGACCCAGGCAGAGCGTGTCCTGTGGGTCGATGGGCCCCAAACTTAAAGCACAAACTGGCATGCTGGAACACACAAGCAGAAGGATCCTCGACAATTTCCTCTTCTCCTGGGTGTAGATTCTGAGTGTGTGCGGTCTACACGGTGTACTATAAGGGGTGCTGGCACGCCCCTAAGTGCCGTCTTGACTGACATTGGCCAGTTACAATTTTATTTCACTGGCGTTGTGCAATAAGGCTTCAGTAAAGGTTTGTAGAAGAGATATTCCTCTAGCAATGTTAACGCAATGTGGAGAGACCTCTCTCGAAAGGGAACCGTGTCTAGTGGCAAACAAACATCCGTTTATCTGAATGGAAATGTACTTGGTACAAATAAAATAAAATCTAAAACATTACTGCATATATCTGCTGCTACTAGCTTAATGTGCTTTACTACCTTAATTATTCATGTGTTTATGCATTTATTGCTTTCTTCACAAATTCAGACATTAATGTGCAGCTAACAAATAATCATATCAGAATTAATCATCTCTTAATCAGAGAATTAAGTAAATTTAAAGTTTAACACGTAATTATAGCCATACAATCTATGAAACATGCCGACTCAATTCTGGAGCTGGCCCGGGCTCTACAGCCAGTTCCACGCCAGTTCCGTTGAGCAAGAAGCGGGCCAGTGCTATGCGGCCTAACAAAACACGAGCATACACGCCGATGCTGATTCTGAGCCGATTGCGCCGGAGGGCTGCAGGGGCTAGGCCTATAAAAGATGCGCGCACATATACTTTACAAGAACGTGTCTTTTGTTTGTATAAATCTGCAAGTGAATACGATTTGGTAACGAGGGACAGTTTAACATCTGTGCGTAGGGTTTTTAAACTGAGGGGACAAATGACAAAACTGTGGCCACTTTTCTTTATTCTCAGACAGTTGACCTCGAGGACTCCATACTTTAACGAGTTGGGTCGCACGTTATCACATTTATTTCCGGTTGAGTACCCCTACGTAAAATTATTATACCCAGTGTGCTCTTTTTGCAAAAGGACAGATGGAGACCCGGTGGAACGCGAGCGCAACCAGACGAAAAGCGCTCAGAAAGTCTTGAGCTTAAAACTAAGGAACTTGGGTTTTGTCATTGGTAGCTGCAACCAGCCCTTGGACCCACTCATGGATGCAGACTTCCTTGTACACTGAAATGCCTTTCGTTTAAACTGAGAACATACACAGTTTTATGTACTCTATAAGCGAGAATCACTTACAGATCTGAAAGACGCGTTCTTGTTAAATATGTGTGCGCGCATGTTTATAAGTTTGTATGTTTGTGTGAGTGATTTATATGTATATGCGAATGTTTATAGATGTATAATGCATGTACCGAGTTTATATGTATACACGAGTGTTTATATGTGTATGTGTGCATGAAGTTTACATCCATATGCGAGTTATTTGTTAGTATGTATGCGCATGTATTTCACATGTATTTGCTTGAACATCCGATAGCAGACCTATATATGTAATTTATATATGTGTATGCACTTGTTTTATTCTATAAGCGAAGTTTAATTTAAACGGCTCCTCATGGTGATCTGATATAAACAGCTACGCACATGAACATCCCTACCCCAGCGATAATGGTACGATCCAGCCACAAGCGTAAGCACAAAAATGGAAAATTAGAAAAACAAGTCATTTTTGGGTTTGTTCGAAAATCTGACAAAAGCACTACCCGAACACGTATAATTGAAAATTAAGCTGAGAGACAAGTATCCATTTTTGAAGTACTCATGAAAATTTAAAAATTAAAGTTTGAAACCAATTTTCATTTGATTAATTTTGATGGTGAAAATTTAAAACACACACCGCCAGTGGACGTCTATTCACATTTTAAAAACTAATTGAGACACTCAAAATAATTATTGCCGTATTAATCAATGTTAGTCAGAATAACGATTTTATAGAGGGTCGTGATAGACTTAAAGGTTTGGTAATTTTAACTTTTGTTGTGTTTTTCTGTTTTTTTTTCTCTTGTAAAGCTGCTTTGGAACAATGCTCAATGTGAAAAGAGCAATATAAATAAAATTGAATTGAAAAGATATTCCGTAGTCCAGCACCTCCAACATGTTTTGTTTTCCATTTGTGTTCATTTCTCCTAAAATATGAACCATCCTATAAAATTCAAAGTAAACAGAAATAATCCTATAAAAATGTGTTTAATGGACAACGTTTTAAATGAATCAATGGAACTTAACGGTGAACTGTACTTTTAAGACGATCTCACGCTGTTCCCGGGCTATCTCGCGGTTCTTCGATGCTTGGCAACGCGCGAGCTGTGTGGTTACGTCGACCAATGAAATCACCGCTAGGGACAGAGCTCAGCCAATCAGAACTCAGAGTTTCTGTGCACGTTTGAAATCGGATGGGTTGTTTCTCATCTGTTTTCCTCAATACCAACAAAAACTACAGCTCATTTCAAATTGAAACACGCATAAACTACATAGAAAACTTCACGAAAGCGCAACGGTGAGTAGATTTGGGTATTTGAATGGCATGAATCGAGCTTTCTGTGTTTGTAATGAGTGAACATGTGGAATAATTGAGTTGTGTTTGTGTGTAAGATGCCATCGAGGACTGAAGACTATGAGGTGATAATCACCATAGGATGTGGATCTTATGGAAAATGCCAGAAAATCAAGAGGAAATCAGATGGAAAGGTCAATACACTTCTGGTTAAACAGTGCACGTGGCACATTTGATTATTATTTTATTTGTCACAACAATGTCTGCACTTTGACGTCACTGGTCGACTGGGAATATAACAATATATAAGCTTAAAAATGTATGCATGGCATGGACTAAACGATTTGTAATTTTCACTTGCTATTAAGATATTATTTGCTTGTGTTCTTCCTAATTTAAATGTCATTTAAGTCATTAAAGAATTATGCATCACATATGGCTAGTGTGATATATAGAGACTGAAATGCACATCATTATTGGTACATTGGTAACCAAACAATTTACTTGTATGAGAACAAAACCACGAAGACATTTCTCAAAATACCATCCTTTGCGTTCCTTGAAAACAAGAGTCATATACAGACTAAACGACATGAAGGTGAATAATTGATGGCAGTTCTTATTTTATTTTGGGGTGAATTGTCACTTTAACATTGTGGCCATTGGTATAGCTTCCAGCCAGTTAAATTGTGTTGTTTGATCTCTCTCTAGATTCTGGTATGGAAGGTGCTGGACTATGGCACCATGGCTGAGGTGGAGAAACAGATGCTGGTGTCAGAGGTCAATCTGCTCCGTGAGCTTAAACACCCAAATATCGTCAGATACTATGACCGAATTATAGATCGGACAAACACAACGTTATATATAGTAATGGAGTACTGTGAGGGCGGAGACCTCGCCAGCCTCATCAACAGATGCATTAAAGAGAAGTACACCAAGATATAATGCATATAACTTATGATAACAGAGTAGTGATTAGTAAATTATTTTACCTCAGCCTTTAAAGCATGGTGCTAACAATGCCACGGTCGTGTGGGTTCCAGTCTCAGAGCATGCACATACAGAAAAGCTGTGCCTGCTAAATACATTATTTTGTTTTGTTTTGTTTTGTCTTCTTTTTTTAAGGCGGTACATGGAGGAAGAATTCATCCTGCGAGTTTTGACACAGTTGTCCCTGGCATTAAAAGAGTGTCACGGTAGAAATAACGGTAGCAGTACAGTTCTGCATCGTGATCTGAAACCAGCAAACATCTTCTTGGATGTCAAACAGAACGTGAAGCTTGGTGATTTTGGATTAGCTCGGATACTTAACCATGACACAAGTTTTGCTAAAACATTTGTAGGGACTCCGTACTACATGTCTCCAGTGAGTATACCTTCATCTGTATCTGTTGTCATTTGACTTGCAAGCAAGCAGATTTTTAAGTTCATCACGCAGGTGAGGTGGGAAAAAAATATATGAACAGTTTTGTGAAGAAGTCTATAAAAATAAAGGAGTGGTACTGTAACTGGATAAAATATACTGTAACCACAGGAAGTTGGTTGAGGAGAAATGTGTACATGTGCTTTTAAGGAGCATGTTAACATGGAAAAACGTTATTATAAGCATAATGTTCTTTTCCACCCAACTCTCTTCAGGAACGCTCCTGTGGTGCCACCATTATAAACAAAATCTCGAAAAAGATGTTAATGTCTTGACATGCATAGGAAATGAAAATAATGTGCCACAGTTTCTTACTTGGTTCAGCCAAAACTTTTGTGAATGTAATGTAATGCGATAATTGATTTTTTTTTTTTACTGTTTATCCACAGGAACAAATTAATCGCATGTCTTACAATGAAAAATCAGATATATGGTCTTTGGGATGTCTACTCTATGAACTATGTGCTTTATCGTAAGTAGACATATTTTTGTATGTTTTATAAAATAGTTTGTCATGAATCTTAAAAAGTAAAGTTTTGGTCCATATACTGAGTTATGAGTTTGTTTTACAGTCCCCCGTTCACAGCATACAACCAAACGGAGCTGGCAGGTAAAATCAGAGAAGGGAAGTTTCGCAGAATCCCATACCGGTACTCTGAGGATCTGAACACGCTTCTGACGAAAATGCTAAATTTAAAGGTAAATTCACTTTCACAAGTCCTGGTGTATAAAGGACAAACAAGTCAAAGTTTATAGCTATATGGGCAGCAGATCTACAGGTTTTTGTGATTTTCAGGACTACCTGAGGCCTTCGGTGGAGTCCATCCTGCAGAACACCTTGATCTCTGCTCACGTGGCTCTGGAGCAAAGAAGGCTTCAGGAGAAACAGCGGCGCAGGTCTGCAGATGCGGAACAGCCCGGACAGACTGAGGTGGAGCTGCGGTTAAAGGAGCAGGTCCTGCGGGAACGTGAACAGGCACTCAAAGAGAGAGAGCTGCGACTCGAGCGTGAGTGACTGTGTTCTTTATTTTAGCATTACAGGCCCTTTCACAAATTTATTTAGCAGACCCTTTCTAGATATGCTCAAGCTATACAATACACGTGTTAGAATTCATGTGCCCAGTAATCTAACCCCTGACCTTTGCGTTGTTGCCGCAATGCTTTATTGATTGAGCTACTGAAACGTACTTTCTCATAGGCCAATAATGTCTATTGTTACACTTATATCACTTAATGGCAAAATGTCTTTTTTCAGAAAGGGAACAGGAGCTGTGTGTCAGAGAACAACAAACAAATGAAAGAGTGGCGAGGTAAATATACAGCCTCCTTTACTGAGCAGGCCATGTCACACATAAATGACAGAATTTGTTTTCTATGCAAAACATTGAGGTTGTATCAAAAATAGTATTTCATTTGAACTACTTGGCATTAATTTTGTCTTAACAGAGCTGAGAGCTTGCTAAGAGCCTGTAACCTGATGCGCCAGCAGAGGGTGCCATCTGTACTCCTTGCCAGTGATACAGGTAACCATTTTGTATTATAGGAAAAGTTCACCCAATAATGGAAATTCTCTCATAATTTGCCATCCCAAACGTCTGCACAGCACAAACAAAGATTTCTATAACAATATGCTGTTGCTGTGTGTCTTTATGGTATCCAGCATATTGAATTACAAACATCCTAAAATTATAAAAGTAATGAAACTACTCCAGCAGGTGAACAAATGTCTTCTGAAGTGAAAATATGTATGTATGTTATATTTTAGTCTTATTTAACACAACTCAAACCCATACAAGTGTTAAGTGTTAACTCAAATATGGCAAGACAACACATCAATAATTTGTAATCACATTGATTCTCAAGTGTCTTGTGACTAGATGTCATCTGATATTTGTTTTTCTTTGCTCTCTTTTAATGCCTCAAGTGCTTACAATTATTCCCCCCTCTGAAGCTACCAGACAATATCCGTTAACGCTGATAAGTGCAGTGTGCAAAGAATAACAAGGAAAACATGACTCATCAACCCTTTTTGGGTGGTGTGACAAATACTGTAATGAACACGGACAGCAAATGCTTCTAACATTTTCGTCTTTTCTGTTCGAGAGTGATTTTTTTCATTGTTATTCTATCTGTCAACAGAAAATGAAGAGAATGTCTCCCCAGGAAAGAAACGGGTCCACTTTGCAGGGGATGGTAAAGAGAACAGCAAACCTGTAAAATCTCAAGAGCAATGCCATGTTAAGAGGCATCAGTGGGATAACATGCTAGTCCAGGCTCTTGGTGAAGAGGACCGGCTTCACCCAACCAAGCCCAGAGAAATGCAGGGCATTCGCTAACCTCAAATACACTGAATAAGTGCAATTTACTACTGATAGTAATGCTTTTTAGCAATGTACATTAGGACATAATATTACTACATTTATTTATTTTGTACAGTACAGTGCAAAGTTTATTGTCTTGTTATTTAATGTGTTTTTAGATGTGTGATTAAATAATGTTGGCTATTGTATTTTTTGCTGTTTTATAGAGTTTGTGTTTTACGCAACTAAGTTGTCTCTTCGCAATAAAGAGGAGGTGGTATTTAGAGTCTTTGTTTATGCAAGTTCATCCAAATTTTAGTTGAACTCTCTTAGAAAATCAATTTGCTCGAGCCCTTGCCGCATTTATCTGTCTAGTTCTTCGCTTTTGATAGAAGTAAGTAATTCTGCCTCGGTCACTAGCTCTCAACCAATCGCGTGCGGCGATGGGCGTGGACAGACGCTGAGCGAGTTCCGTGTGGAAAGTTCGCCGGTACGAGTGCAAAGTTTCCTCCGTCTGCAGACGAGCTGCAGCTTTGGGCTTGTTAAAACCGGACCGGTCCCCGTCGCTCGACACACAAGGATCAACGCAGCGGTCGGAACGAGTCCAGTGATGGGATTTTAATCCGTAGGGTGCCGTGTTTAAATAACGCTTTGTTTTGTGTTCGGATCACGGTGAAATCATGGCCTGCGCGCCGAACCGGGTCCGCCTGCTCTGTATGCTATCGCTCACCTTCTGCTTTTTCATCGTGGAAGTGGTGGTGAGCCGGATCACGTCGTCTCTTGCGATGCTGTCGGACTCTTTTCATATGCTGTCGGACGTGATCGCACTGGTCGTGGCGCTGGTAGCGGTGCGCTTCGCCGAAAAGACCCAATCCACCAACAAGAACACGTTCGGCTGGATCCGGGCCGAGGTGATGGGCGCCCTGGTGAACGCCGTCTTCCTCACCGCGCTCTGTTTCACTATCATCCTGGAGGCCATCGAGCGCTTTACCGAGCCCCACGAGATCGAGAAGCCCGTGGTGGTGATCGGGGTAGGCGCCGCGGGCCTGCTGGTCAACCTGCTCGGGCTCTGTCTGTTTCACGGACACGGCGGAGGCGGCGGGCACGGCCATTCCCACGGAGGACACAGCCACGGGGGACACAAAAAACTAAAGAATGGAAAAGCCCGCAGGTCCGAAAAGCTGGAGGACTGTCAGTCCGCGGGGGAAGAGACCAATAATCTGGTGGGGAATCACAATTGCAGCCCAAACGGCCTTAATCCGAAGCGGAGGGCAGCGGGTAAGATCGGGGTTTTTTTCTTGGTGAAAACGTGAATCGTAATCACATTTAATAGGGCCTACATGTGAAAAATATCTGTAGCGTGTAGTCAATGATGTGATATCAAGGGAGTGTTGGTTATGTTCGAGAACAAACTATAGTAGCCACAACTTTTGTTCCTACCACATATTTACTGGCCTCACCACAATACCCATAGTTTAAACATGGCATTTGCAGTAAAACTGTACAGTGTGCCGAAAACATGCTTAATACACTCACCATATTAAAACCATGGTTTGTTTTCTTAATGGTAGCAGTTCACACCGAGAAAAATCTTTCTAAAAGCAAGAAAATATCGGGACCATATTGATTAAGATATAAAGAAACGGTATCATTGGGATCTGTTTCAGAGCAATTTTTTAAGGTTGGTTAACGAAAAAATATCGACAGCCAATCAAAATCCTTCAGACATGTAAAGGGCTAGCGCATACAAATGCTACAGCGTGCGTAAACGCAATGTGTGATCGTTTTCGCTAGTTGTCTTTATAGTTATCATTTTAATCACACCAAGAACATTTACAATATAGGCGTTCACACCCAACAGATGATAACGTTATGTTATTCTAAACTGCTACACTGCAGTATTTTAATGTGCCAGCCTTTAAAATTCGAAGGATTTGACAGTAGCCTACATGAGAAACAAAATGAACATTTATTGTGTTTTACGTACTTGGTAGCAGATAGCTTTGCATCAAAACATACTTAAAAAGGTACACTCCACACATGGTATTGCGTAATTTTGTGGACAGTTAAAGGGATAGTTCACCCAAAAATGACAATTCTGTGACCATTTACTCACACTCAAATTGTTCCAAACCTGTATACATTTCTTTGTTCTGCTTGAACACAAATGAAGATATTTGGAAGAATGTGAGTAACCAGTCAGATCTCATCCCCCATTGACTCCCATAGTATTTATTTTCATGTAAATGGGGGATGAGATCTGTTTGGCTACTGACAGAATTTTCATTTTCGGGTGGACTATCCTTTTAAATATGACAGATTAGGGGTGTGCGATATTGGCAAAAAAATGATATCTAGATATTTTCTGTGATTTCCCGATAACGATATGCAGGAGAACAATGTTAACCAAACAACACTGAACCCCATTGAATTCCATTTTATGGACACAAAACCATTGAGACATGTCTCAAAATATTTTCTTTTGTTTCACAGAAGAGTCATATACAGGTTTTCAACAACATAAGGGTAAATAAACAATGTTAAAATACATTAAATTTGAATGAACAGAAAAGATGATATTTTGAGTAAACTATCCCTTTAAGGAAATGGTCTTTAAATGGAATCATTCAAGCAGAAACACATCACTGGTAAACTGTGCAGCGTTAAAAGCAAGAAGCACACTGTAATATAAAAGTAGCCAACCAAAAGCAAACTTGTGTGGGGTGCTTATGTTTTAGATTAACTTAATTGTATTGCTCTTTCCTTTGCAACTGTTTTTGCAACGGCTCGTTCACGCCCCTATACTCGAAAATATGATTTCGCACATCGTTCAAACAAGATTTACGATATTATCGCACGCTATATATCTTCCACACCCCTATGGCAGATACAGAATTGAATTGTATAAGAATTCGGTCATAACATTAAAAAGTGAATGACGATTGGTAATTTTACTGTCTGTTAGATGCTGGCTTTACATCTAAGTGAACGGAAACATTTATCATGCCGATACCAATAATAAAAAAAATCTAAATATAGGCAATATGTTGTTTTTACAACTCTATAGTTCTCATTCTTGGTGTAAATGGGCCTAAAGATGAACCCCATGCTTTTATTTTTTGCTAAGCATGTTTGACATGTTTTGAGCTTGTTTCACATTGGATGTGTTTTAGTATTTTCTGTCAGTTTCCAAAATAACATAGGTTTCATAGTAGTTAATAGCATATAAAAAAGTACAAATACCACTATGAACCATGAGCTGTTTACCATTAAAACCGCTACAAAAAACACATCTAATGGTGCAATACCACTGGCGTGGAGCAGAGCGAGCATTTTCAATTCATTTGTATGAGAGCTGCGCTTGACGCTCACGTGTTGCATTATGGGGCCGACAGCGGGACGGTGAATGCGTTGGGAGCGGCCGAGAGCATCAAAATGTTGGGCTCTTCTTGACTTTATGCAAATATCAAGCGACAAACGCCGGGCGACAGCCAATCGCTGTAAAAAGTAGCAAGCCAAGATTATGACGTGTGTTTCTGGCTACTAGCTAATGGTGGATTCATTTAGGAGGCGTGCTAGCGTACATTCACTGACACGCCTCGAATCGAACAGAGAGGGTTCTCACTGCATAACGTGAGGTCCATGGGTCCCCACTTTATATAGTTATCTGCAATTTGGAAAGTAAGTTGCAACCCGTAAACATGCTCATCATTTGCATAAAGTTGAGCAACCCTCAACTTTGTCGCGTCGCTAGACACGCCCACTTCCAGACGCCAACGGTGACTGTTGCTCATGTCGCCGGAAGTCGCCACCTCTCGAACTCGAGTGAGAAATTTGTGCGAAAAGCTCAATGACACCTATACTGTTTGACACGTCCGGACGCGTAAAGACACTCCCCATCACGCGATGTTTTCCGCAACACTCGTGCAAAAATAACTAACTATTCAAGCGAGTAATCAAGAGCGATGAACACGAAAGTCGCTTATCATTTGCATAAAGTTGAGAAACTCTCAACTTTGTCGCGTCGCTAGACACGCCTACTTCCAGTTGCTAACGGTCACTGTCGCCGGCCCTCCATTGAAATGAATGAGATTTTGTCGCTAGGTGTCGCTGGCGGTGTGAACGGCGCGTAAAGCAGTGGAGCTCATGTCAACTGTCAGTTACTGCAGGGTTTGTTTATACCCGTTACTAGAGCAACCAAACCAAAGAATGCCTTCTAGCGACCCAGTAGCAAGAGACTAGCGACATCCAGCGACAGAGTCGCTTGCAGTGTGAACGGACAGTTACAAAGAATCAACCAAAAGAGAAGCGTGGCGCGCCTCGCTTTTTCGAACATCGTACAAATACTATTATGAACCATCAGCTGTATACCATTAAAACCCACAATTCCTTAATGTAGTGTTTTGGGTCTTATTCCAGTAGGATTTAATGGTGATTCTGTTTATTTCCATTTAACACATCCCAACAATAGAAACAAACACATTACAGTACAGTGTCTTACTATTACTAATATAGTTTCTATCCATAACTAAATCTCTTAGAATTTTGTGATGCTATCTGTTGTTTTCAGCAGGGTGTGATGATACTTTTTTACAATATTAAATTGATCCCATAATTAATGATCTAATTACAGAAGTCACAATTGCTGTAGTAATTTTGGTAGGTAGGTGGAAAGTACCATGGTGCATTTTTGTATGGGGAAAAATCAGTCTAACCAGTTTAGTGTCTGGTCAGCTGGTAGATCACACACTTTTATCTGTGTGTTTATTGTTAGTGTAAGCAACTGTAGAATCTGAGCTTTTGCATAATTAGGTCAAATGTATCCATGGATTTAAAACAATGGGATGGCATAGCAATTCACTGCCGGTAATGTACAAATACTTTCTTTGCTCGTATCTGCTTTTATCAGCTACTCTAGTTAGAATCCTTCAAGAACAACAGCAGATTATTACAAATACATGTCAAAACAGCTGCCGTGCTTATCTGGAGGAATTTAAAATGAAGCTGTGTCTGCTTGTTTAGGACGGCATGAGATGAACAGATGGGTTACATCACTCCCGGCATCAGTGAATGATCAACTTACCATAGATATATTTTATTAATAGACACAAGGTCCAGTGGTAAAATGTTCAAATGAGTTTTTTAGGAAAATTTTTACATTAGTTGAACTAATGAGGCGAGATGAGTTGTAGTTACACAAGACTGTAAGAGTTTGTTAAACAAATAGTTTATCAAAAAATAGAAGTGATCTGTGAACTTGTGCACTAGTTTCTAAAGCTTCTGAAGTCGTATGATAGCTTTCCAAATCATTCAAAACCCTTCACTTTTGTTCAGCTATTCCTTAATGCTTTTCCACGTCAGAAATGTGTGGATTTAGGAATCCAAAATGTTATAATATCTAGGAACTTTACTGCAGTTAGCTTACTATAGTAAATATAGTTAAGTCAAGTTCATTTTTATAGTGCTTTTTACAATTAGCAAACGTAGAGTAAATAAATATATAACCTAAAAAGTCATATGAACTAGAGAAATTTAAAGAAAATCGAATCTATACACATACAAACACATACACCTTCATGTTTATACACACATCTATATACATGCATATGTACAAACATCTATAGGCATTATATACTACATATGATAAAGCCAGCTATGACGTCCTCATCAAGATATAACTCATATCACTGCACAACACCCGTTGTTGATAGCAAACATTCTGTTACTGTTTACATGTCACTCATTTCCAATACACATATAGTGAATATAGTCACAGTTGAAACGGCTTCAGATAGATACATTCCAAATAGCTTTCCTGTAGCTCATTGGTTAAAGCATGGCGCTAGCAACGCCAGTGTCAGGGATTGCACATACTCGGAAACAAATGTATAGTGTAAATACAATGCAAGTCGCTTTGGATGAAAGCGTCTGCCAAATGCGTAAATGTAAATGTACATAGATAGCACAATCTCTTGTCCCTTATTGCTATTTATTTTAATCTTATTTTGCATTTCCTTCTGTTTTTCAGAGGTATGTCACAGCAATAGCCTGGATTTGCAGATCAACGGCAGCACTCCGTATGAGGAGCTCGTCCAGGACTCCGCCTCCCAGCTCAACATGCGGGGCGTTTTCCTGCACGTCCTGGGCGACGCTCTTGGCTCGGTGATCGTGGTGGTCAATGCCCTTATCTTCACCTTCGTGTGGAAGCCGTGTGAGCCCGGCACACCTTGTGAGAACCCCTGTGTCGGTTCGCATTGTGCGGACCACTCGCTCGCCGAGAACATCAGCAGCTTGGGATCCAGTCACGCGGCTGTAGCGGGGCCCTGCTGGGTGCTTTATCTGGACCCCACCTTGTGCGTCATCATGGTCTGCATCCTCCTGTACACCACGTACCCACTGCTGAAGGAGTCCGCACTCATCCTGCTGCAGACCGTGCCCAAGCAGATCGACATGCATCAGCTTAACGCTCGGATGCGCGACCTGGAGGGCGTCTTGGCGGTGCACGAGCTGCACATCTGGCAGCTGGCGGGCAGCCGCATTATTGCCACCGCCCACATCAAATGCCACGACCCCACGTCCTACATGGACGTAGCCAAGCGCATTAAGGACTTTTTCCACAACGAGGGTATACACGCCACCACCATTCAGCCGGAGTTCGTCACTGTGAACTCCGAGTCTCGGGCGTCTCTGTGCGAGCTGTCCTGCAGGACGCAGTGCGCCCCGAAGCTGTGCTGCGGTGCCGTGGATAGCTCGACGCAACTTGACGGAGCGTCGGAGCAAAAGAAAGCAACCGAGTCCAAAACCCCCACGGCGACCTCCGTTTCTGCTACGACGTCTCTGGAGATAATCAGCGAGGCTGCGGAGAACACAATCGAGCCCGAAGCCGCTGTGATGATCACAAGTGATATGGAGTCATCGTTGTGAGACAGTTTAGGCGGAGAGAAATCTGTCCGTTTATGGGTGCTGTGCGATAGACTGGTTTCTGTCGTGAGCCCAAACACACTCATTTATGATCACAAACACACACACACACACAGTCCTTGATACCACGCAAACATACAGACGCTGTCAGTAGGTGGGAGAGGAAGACTTTCTTGCATGTGTGTTTACTGCATTGTGTGTGTCCGTGCCAAAGCTTCTTTGTATACATGGCGTCAGACAGTCACGTCTTTCCTGTGGATGTAATGCAACAACATGCAATCTTAAAGTCCAGCTCTCGGACCAAGTAGAAATGTCTGGACCAGTATTTTTTTCTACCCATCATTTATCTTTCTTGTTCTTAGTCATCATATTTAGCCTTTCAATTTTGTGAGAGATGTAATAATTTATGTATTTAAGTTATTGGTAATTCAGTATTCTTTTTTGTAAGATTTAGATTTGGTAATATTGGAGGTAAAATGTGAATTTTATTTTGCCTCTCTCAGAAAGAATAATCTATGCTTTAACCCAAGAGTATTTTTAGATGTGATGTTTTTAAAGATTGCTGTTAAATCTTTCACTCTTTTAGACGATCTGTTTTATTAGACATCAGAAAACGTGTCGACAGTACTTCACCATGCCTATAATTCAAACTGCTGTGTTTTAGCACTGAATCTAGTCGGTGTAGGAGCTAGACAACCCTCTATTGTATTTTTTTATGGAACTGATGCCTTTTGTGTTCTGTTGTTTTGTCAATCAAAACAAGAGGTGAAAATGCTGTAAAACATTTCTATGACTGCAGGGCGTGAATGGGGTTTCGTTCATGCTGTTGTTTAAGTGCAGGGACCTCCTCGGATTTGTGGCGAATGCTCACGTGGCAACTGTGCATGACCAAATATAATTGTTGTTCTGATAAAGAAAGCTTTGATGGGGAAACCAAGTAACTTTTGTAAACCTTGAGACAAGGGAGTTTGTTTTTGAAATAGGAAATGGGCACTGGGCGTTCCTTTAAGGTGTCGCACAATCTACTCGGTGGCCTTTATTGGAAAAACGGCAGAATTTCAACTCTTCACTACACTATTTATATCTGCAAACTTTAGCATTTGGTAATATATAGGAGAAAATATGCAATTTATGAAACACGTCCTTATTATTTTAGTTTAGTCACTTACTTAGAAATCTCTAGAGTAAAAGTAAACATACACTATATATGTGCAAACAGAGTGTTTGTACCACTGGGGACTTCAAATGTACCATGCCAGCTGAAATGTTTTTTGATATATTGTTGTCAAATGTGTCATTGTGAAATAAACATGGTTGTTTGGTACTATTCAACTCGCACGTCTTGTCACTTTTTGAAGAAAGCTATTTTATTTTTAAATGCAGTTATTTAAAATTTACTGGCTTTAGTAATAAGTAGAGCAATTCATAAATCTAGCATCTGCTTAGAAGTAACAATGAAGGACATGAACTTTAGCATATAAAAGCTAGTCAGTGGCTTAGTACTGATCCCTGGGGGACACCAGGCTTATAACTAAAACAATTAGACCTAAATTAACAAAAAGACCAGCTACAACCATTTTGGTGGAACAAAAGATTAAATTACTTGATGATGACTTATCTATAATAACTTATGATGGAAATAATGGTGACAAGTCATTTTTTTATTATTAAAAGTGATGTAATGGAGAGAAGCAAAACAATCATTCCTTGGTTTTGTAGTTTTTTTTCTAAAGCTTTGCAAATGTATATCCTTATACTCTCTTTCTGCAAAGCAGTTTTTTTAATCCTGGGTTTTGACAACACCCCCAAGGAACCTCTGACACTTACTGTCAAATCCTTTATGACTCATTAACTCTTTGATTGGGTGGGTAAATTTATAGCTATAGTAACACTCAAAACACTTCAACCTGGAAGGCTCTGTCATTTATTGTAAATGCTGGACATTTGTACTTTCTCATCTTACCCAAAAACCTTCCCATCATGTTCTTTTAATAGGATAGGGGCCATCTACTAGACGTTTTGCACATATTGCACAGTGAAAGAGGATTGACTCAAAACTCTTTAAATATACACCGTTCACTACAAACCACTGCACTGTTCACAATTTTGCATTGTTGCAAAGCAGCTTTACATAAAATACATTTAAACAGTAGAGACAGCTACAGAAAAAAAGCAGAAAATGGTATAAAAAGAAATAATATTGTATATGATTACATTACAAACTGTAAAAACTATGCATTCATAGTCATATTAGTTATATTGTATTATATAATGTATTAGTATACATTTGTATTAGTATGTCAGCAGTTCCCTAGACTTCTATAAAATCTGTGGTAACAAAATCTTGTTCTTCTGTTACAAGGAAATAAGGAAGAGCGAGAGAGAGAGAAACAGGTCTTACCACTGCTAGATTGAATGCATATGAATATGTAGCCTGATACCTAATCCCCAGCAGCAACATTAAAGTCCTGTCACATGACATATCTGTACCGGTAATGACCTAGCACCTCCATCACTGCCCATCTAGCCATATAACTTACTTTCTTTAAAAAATAGCTTTTTAAAGTTTTTTTATAATTCTTAAAATCATACATTTTTCACATTGTGAATCACATTGTACGAATTTATACGAATTCACATCGTAAAATAGTTACAAATTCCAGCCATCGGGAATCCTTTTTGAAGCCAAGAAGAGAACGTTTTTTAACCATGACGAGAATATAATAGACGCTTGAATCTAAAAATGTAAGTACATGTGTGTGCATGTACCATGTTTAGGTGTATCTAAAACCATGATGAGTAAATCAGTACTTTAGTAAGAAATTCTTTCCTGGACTGCTAAGGAATAGTTCGATAGATTAAGAAAAATAAGGGGTGTGGCCTCTGGTACAGTAAAAACCCAGATCAGAAGAAAGATTAGAACTCACCGCCTGCTGAAAACCTCAGTCACCTGCAGACTTTGATCATACGCCGAGGTCAATAAGTACAACATATAGTACAGCAGGTGACTAAAAATGTCGTAACCTCTTTTAATGTAACATCCGTGAATTCCTGCGATTCCTAAGCACAAAATGTACAATGACTTGAGCCAATACAGTAATCCTCTAGTAGCCTTACAGTATAGACACATAAATATACATTTATACAGATACAGATCATATACAGATTGCATGTGCTAACATGAATGTGTTTTTTCACCTATACAACTTAATAGGTTTTTAGGAATTCAAGCTGTTCACAGAAAGATCCATATAGGAAATATATATGTGTTTTCATATCATATGATCCACGCATCACGCGGGCAGGTATCACAGGAGAAAAGTTCAGCTACAGAACCTCACCCTAACCTCATGCATTCCTCTCACATCTGGTACAAAAGGTAGAGATTAGAACAACAGCACGATATCACAGCA
Organism: Oreonectes daqikongensis; assembly: GCA_026939265.1. Lineage (NCBI taxonomy): Eukaryota > Metazoa > Chordata > Actinopteri > Cypriniformes > Nemacheilidae > Oreonectes > Oreonectes daqikongensis. The sequence goes on along the minus strand of JAOTQM010000068.1, from coordinate 38,250 downwards.
TGACCGCGGAGTTTATGAAGATCAACATGGGTGAGTCTGGAGAGAAAAACTGTAAATAAATCCAAGCACTGCAGGGATCGAGTGCTGGCCAGCCTGTGAAACATTCCTAATGGGCTTTTGTGCAGTTTTGGTCTGGAGAATAAGAAAGAATTGCCGTGACAGGGACGGAAATGTAGAAATGTAAATGTGGGATTATTGAACATCAATGGTTGCTAGTAGCTAATGAATGATTTGGGAAGATGTTTAAAAAAGTTGTCCATTGTCACAGTTTAAGATAAGCTGCTGTGCACTGTAAACTCTACATGTGGCTAAAACTATTAAAAACAGTCCCAACATGCTGACTGGAAACATGAGGATCCTGACACACATCAGCACAAAACAAAACAAAAATACAAGACTGCAAGTTACTAGCATCAGCACCTTTGCACTGGCCATAAACAACACAATCTTAATGCTTACCACAAAAATACTATCTGAGAAATCTTGAAAGAAATGCTTTTTCTACATTTTTCTAGATGAGTCAGAATCTGTTTTTATGGAATGAAACAGATTTATCACAATGACACACAGCTCCGCTGGTTGAGTCTAGATTCAACAGGGATTTATCCATCTCTGCATGATCTGATCCAAGACATTTTAGTTCCAATCTCGTCTGACATCCGGTTTCAGATAATTTTGTGAAATTCTAAAAAATATGATCCATTATCAATGAACATTATCAAGATCAAGCGCTCCATCCAGGATCATAGTTTAGTCAAGATGATACATTTCCTTGAGCAAAGGCCAGTAAAGAAAAGCTTCTGTCAGCAAATGCCCATCCAAGATCACATGATCTGCATTTGCACTTCCTTTTATATAGATTCATGGTGACAGTGAGGGTGCATGTGACATGACTCTTCCTGTCTGTGTTCCGTATTCCATGTTCCAGATCCTTTTTTTAGGGAAATTCCTCTAATGCACAAAAAATGAACCTGTTGGCACGTGCCTTCAAGTAATTTACACCACCGATCTGCTGTTTCGTTTTTGCAGCAAGAATTGTAATTCCCTTTTTTTCTCAAGCCCAGCTTCAGTACAGATAATATTGAGATTTACAAACATGAACGCTCAGCGGCAGGTCAGTGCTGAGTTCAGTGTGTTGCGTTGCGTATACCAGCAGTAAAAGTCTCCACCTACTGGTGAGGAGACAGAAAAACACCACGTGAGATGCACCGAGAAATCGTGTTCGTATACAATGGAAGTTAATGGGGGGGAACAGTGTTGTTTGGTGATCAACATTCTTCAAAATATCTTTTGTGTTCTACAGAAGAATGAAAGTAACACATGTTTGAAATGTCACTCAAAGGGACATTTTTAGAATGTGTGCATGTTTGGTAGGCCTATGAGATGCAAAGCTTATCTCCTCATCTCTTCCCTTAATATGAGTCCACAGCATTTGTTTTCTCACTTTCTTTCAACCACACCTACGAACTCCAGTGCGAGGTCACTGCTGTGTGGGAGAAGCCGTTTCATGTTTAAAGAAGTCGTAAATCTATTGACGTTACAGCAACATATTATATGAAGTAAAAAACCCATGAGCACTTGTGTGATCGTTCTGACTCATTAAGGGGCCAAACAGAGTGACAGACGTCATCCATATCACGGTTTTACAGCTAAACGGAGACATCTGCTTGGATTAACTCCTTCCATCTGCTGTCCTCTAGTCCACCAAAGAGCCGCTATCTCATGATACAAACACGTCTGTGCCAATCCGTCTTATCTGTACAGAAAACATTACATAGCATAGCAACAGAGCCTAATAAATACAGGATGATTGAAAATAAATGAGTAATTCTCTTCTGTATTATCTTCTCCATGATACTCGTCCTTGTGTCATTTCAAACCTTTTGAACATTTCGAAGAATGTTGGTAACCAAACAACATTGAATCTCATGGTATGAACACGAAACCACGGAGACATTTCTCAAAATATCTTCTTTTGCGTTCCACTGAAGAAAAGTTCTTTTTGTATAGCCTAAATACAAAATGTCCCTTTAAAACCCTAAACAAAAGCACAGGATGCTCTATGCAACATTTTCAGATCACTGTCAGATTACAGAACATGAATACATTTTTAATTTAAACCTGCAGTTGAGATTCCACACTGTAAAAAACAAATCCGTAAAAAAACGGATAAAGTACTGGCAGAAAATTACCAGTACATTATCCGTTTATTTTATGGACATTTCCGTTAATGCTAAAATGTAATTTAATGCAGAGCAAAATGTAAAATACAGGTAAAACAACTGTAAAAAATGAATACGGAAAATTCCTTCATATTAATACAGTATATTGTGCCCTATTTTTACGGATTTTTTTTTAGAGTGCATGTGATCTGTGTATTTTTCTCACACAGCTCATGTGGTCTCATTTAGGGTAAAGTAGCTTCGCGGCAATGCGGAATCTAACCCAGTGAAAGCAGTAAACGTTGGGCCTTTCAACAGATATCTCCTGTTCATCACATGACATGCTCATAATCTCTTTATGCGTCACATGACCTCCCCCCCACCCCGGCAGGCTTTAGAGCTGATGATGCATGTAGCAGAAGAGGCTTGGGAAGCATCGCTATAGCAACCGCAAACAGAGAGGCACTTCAGAGCAAAGCTCCCAGAGAAATGTGACCTGGACCATTACCTACAAGCTCTACAACACAGGATCACATCTTCCGCCAAGGTAGGACATAAACAAACGAGAAATAATGAGACGAGGATAGAGAGCAGAGAGGAAGAGTGGGTGTTTGAGATTTTGAGGCTAATGAATTCAAAACATTTTGAGATTGGAGAATCATTGGGGATTATTTCTGGTGCTGTCTAGAGACACTAAGGATAGAATTTATCAGGTTCCTTGGAACAGCACAGAAGCCACAAATATCATAGGCTACATTACAAAAATATCAAAAATTAAAAGAGTAAAATACTGTTAGGTACGAAGTCGCCGCTTTGTGAAGTTGTAAGTGGCCTGTAAAAACCCAACCCTACATCATGTAAAGAACATTCTGTTAAAAAATATAACCTTGACATCTTTACTATTGACCGAGTAATACCATGTCAAAGATCATAGGTAAATTGTTGAACTCAAACTTGATTGCTTGTTATCTCAAAATTAGATTTATTTCACACACTGGATCATGAAACTGATATAATCAAGTGTCTACTAACTTTATCTTAAATGTATCTCCTAACATTTCTCAAAAGAAATAAAGATAGACACAAATCAGATCATTTGTGATTTATAGTATATAGCTTAATTCAATTATTAGGTCACGGAAATTTGATGAGAATACGGGTCGTCACGATATCAGATTGTCACTGTGTGGTTATTGTTGCCATTTATTGTCCCGATATTTATGAAATGTTTTTTAAAAAGAAATAAATTATGTCCACACTTTAAAACGTTTGCAGCAGGTTTGCAGTATTTAATTGACAATTTTTTTTAAACATAAACTTACCTGGTTCTTATATTTTCTTTCATAAAACAAGTATAAATATCTTAAGTCACATTTCTTGTCATTTAAATGTATAGTAATTTAAGATGTTTTAAATATTTTTAGTAGAAAACAAGGCAAAAAACCGTCATGTGTTGCTGTGCTAATGCCAGTAATGAGATCAGTCTCTTCTTGCTCATTTTTGAATCTCAAGTCAAAGTGTTTTATTTTGATTAAGATAAAGTTTTGAAAACAGTACTAATAGGTAAGTATATTAAGTAATAATTAAATCTACAGTAAGTTACTGGCAAACCTGCTGCAAACTATACAGCAAAGTTTTACAGTGCAGGCTAAAGTCTCAGAATCTACTTCCAAAGTTTGATTTCAATCATTAATTTCACTATAATTTCAATCTTTGACATGGCATTACTCAGTCAATATCAGAAACGTTCATGTTCACAGAATGTTTTCTACATTATGTAGTACTACATTTCTCAGACCGGGTCATATTAAATGTCACTGCTATCTATAGGTGACTACGATATGAATCTCTTTTGTGTTTTGGGTTTCTCTTTTCATTCTGATGCCTTTCTTATGTTTTGAGGTGTACACACAGTCACATGCTCACCATCACAGGACACTGAGGGGAAATGGTGTTTATTTAGCAGCTGTCAGTAATACCGTAAAATGAGCAGAGAGCTGTCATCTGTCAGCTGTTGACCAGCATCTGTTCAGGTTTAGGCTGTGCTAACCCCAACAACAGATAAGAGACATACACTGATGAAGATGAGAAGAGCTTAAGCTGAAGTGTTTTTTTTTTTTATAAAAGTCGAATTTAAATAAAACAAAAAGTTCCCAGACTTATTCGAAAAGACAAGCACCTGTTCTAGACACGCAGCTATTGCTTTTTGTTTTTCCTACCCATGACACCTTTTTCTGTCTCTGACTGTACAGGTAAACGTGAGCAGCTGAAGGAGGCAGCATGTCTTGGTTCAGCTGGAGCGAGCCGTACTATCGGAGCCCGCGGCGCGAGCCGTTTGAAGTGGTCACGGACACCCTGATGCTGGAGCTGAGCTGGCAGATGAAAGAGGCCGAGCGGCTGCAGCGTGAGCGCGACAATGAATACCGGAGGCTGAAAAGTGGTGTGGACTACAGCTGGCTCATCAGCACCCCCCGCAGTTCATATGACATCAGTCAAGGAGAGAGACTGGGCCTTGAAGAGCTGTGTAGTAAAGTGCCAGCATCGCACTGTGGATCTGTAATACAAAGGTGAGGAAGATAGTCAGAACACTCCGGGTTTTCCCTTGGCGGACCCGTAAGCAGCTCTCAAAGTCATAATTGTAAATCACACACAAGTCTCGTGGGATGCACACCTGATTCAGGTGAACCCGTACTGATGCTGTTCCTCATAGTTTAGGTGTGTAGTAACAGCATAGCAACCAGTAGGCTACACATTTCATCCCGCCCATGATCACATGTGATTATTTCTTAAAGGGACACGCAACTTGTTGAAAAAAAGTTGAATATAGTTAAACTTTAAGCTAGTTTCAGCCTATCTATAATTTTGCACATCATACAAGCTTTATGAATTATTTTGCTGCCATTGCTTTTGACAACTAACTCAAGGCAGTACAAGGTACAGGGTTGGTGTAAAGCCACATTTTGGGTGATTTTTGTTACATTGAGATGGTGTGTTTAATTCTGTAGAAACGTGTGGATGTGGATGATTTGATGCATCCTTCCACTTTACATTTCATACCTGATGCATACGAGTATGGGAGAACGTTTTAAAAACGCATTGCTACAACTATAAAAAGAAAGACATCCTTTTCCATGGAAGGGTTTATGAAGATGAAAGATTAGGTAAAGACTGATTCATTGGAAAGATAAGGACTTTGCATTGAAATCTAGTTTGAGACTAACTAAGAGCATCTCAGTCTTTATATTAAGACCACCCAGAATCTGAAAGGTTGCTGATGAATCACGTGCTTGTGTTTGCTCTTATAAAACATATGTGTGAAAATCTGCCTAGTGACAATATTTCTTGAAGAATCGTTGTTATTTCCAATATGCCTTCCACTACTACTATTATGATTTCAATTATTCTGCTTTTAAGACACATGTAAGCATTAATGTTCCGATTTTGACCAACAGGAGAGCTTTCAGAAATGTCCAACTTTCCATCTTTTATGTCCAAGTACAAAGTAAATTTTTTTAGGACGTAACATGGAATAAAGACATTTTCATTTTCAGGTTTCGACAGGTGCTGATGGAGAACGAGCCTGAGGTGCAGGAGGTTTCTGGATTCTTCCGCTCTGTGCTCGTGGAAACCCTTGAGCGTGTTCAGGAGGAGCAGGAGGCTCAACGTCTGTCCCATCAGTGGAACAACAGACGCTCCATCAGCCTGTCTCTGCTCAGTTTCAGGTCACGGGTGCGGATCAACCCATTCAGCAGCACCCTGGGACTGAAGAACAGCTACAGCTCGGAGGAGGATGGTGTCGATGTTAAGACTGTGTGTGGTGATGTTGAGAAAGGCATCGCTCAGACATCAGAGAAGGGGCAGCGGGTGTGGAGCATGCCAGAGTTCAGACACAAGGGCATCAACGGTAAAGCTTGAGCAACAGTGTGAGTGAGATCTGGTCAAAAGCTGTCGTACACTCCTGACATTTACCGCAATGTATATTTATTAGTTGAAGAGGTGTTGATGCACGTCTTTAAACCAAGTGAAAAACAAAAGGGTTTGATGCAGCAAACTCATTATAAACAGGCTTGTCCCTACAAGAGTATTGTCCACAGCCATGCTATAGTCACAACACAGTCTTCATGAATAAAACTCATTCAATAATAAATCCAACAAGCTGCTCTTACTGGTTTTGTTTTTATTACTAATGTTTCGATTGACTGCTGCAATAAAAATGGACCAGAATGTTTTAAAGTTAATAACATTTTCAATTGTCAATTGTCTTTTTCTTGCAGTCTTGCTAGTGTAGATGTGTTTCGTGGGCATCTTGTGAATCATTCATTTTCATAAGAGGATGTGGGACGTAACTATTTATATGTGTTTTATTACATATTGTGTCATTTGAAATACAGTCAATAACTGTAATAGATGTATTTTATTAAAGCAACGTTGTAAAATAAAGATGAATACATGTTTGCCTCTGAAACTGTTGCTTTGAATCGGAGATCATTTTATTTAACATGTATTGACATGATTTTTAAGTATGGTAACAGTTGAATGTATGTTTTTTAAAAGAGTGTCCCAGTCTCTTCGTGCTCAAGTGTTATTTTTTCTGCAAAACTTAAACTCTTGTCAATAACCAAACAAAACAAAATCCAAAACGTTTTCAATAACTAACTTAGTCTTTTGGGGTAATGTTTTCATTTTCTCATACAGAATGAAACTGATTATGTATGTGACTTGGGTATCAAAATGTATTTCTAAAATAAAGACACACAGACTTTTCATGGTATTGTCACTGTATTATAAAGGCAGATCATAAAGTAGCTGTTCTTGCTTGTGACAACAATAAATTCTGCCCATATGAAATTACACAAATTATCATGGAAATCAAACAGCAAAACAATGGAACACAACTACACGGTCAGATTTGAATCATTTTGGGAGAAAGTGAAACTGAGAAACAGTAACTTCTTCTGGTAAACAGTGATTTTGCACATTATTTTATTAAAGGGCAGTCGTGGCCCAGTGGTTAGAGTTGGACTCATGATCAGAAGGTTGCTGGTTCGATTCTCAGGTCTGACGGGTAACGGCTGAGGTGCCCTTGAGCAAGGCACCAAACCCCCACTTGCTTACTATACAAAAAATGTACAAATGTATAGTACAATGAAATGTAAGTCGCTTTGGATAAAAGCGTGTGCCAAATGCATAAATGTAAAGGAATAAATCACCCAAAAATCTAAATGTCATTTTGTTCAAAGGTTGTACAATATTCTTTTTTCAAAAAGAGTTAAAAAAAGCTGAATGTTGACACTATTCTTTTGAATACAATGAATGAATGACAGCTCCCTGTCACCATAAAGCTTCATTGTATGAAAAAGTTGTGTGTGAACTTTCTTTTGCGTTCCATGGCAGAAAGTGAACAACACAGGTTTGGAACAACATGAAAGTGAGTAAATGACGGCACATTTTTCTGTGAACTAGTTCTTTAATCACATTATTCACTAATTCTTCATCTCTCAGGATGTAATGATTTACTTGTGGATTGAATTAAAAAATAAAAATAAAAAACACTATTTTTGTACAACTTTAGTAACATAAAATCTACAGTCTTTCTGTGTATTTTGAATCAGACATAAACATACACTGCAAAATGCGTCTGAAATTAAACATGGGGTGATGGCAACCATTTACATAAAAGAACTGTCAATGTATAACATCAGAACAAACAACATTTGTAGTTGAAGATGGTCTCCCTGAGTGGTGGTCAGGCCAGTAATGGAAAAAACGCAAGTCCTTCTGCATCAGTAGGTGGAGTTTAAGAACTCTAGCAGTTCAGCTCTGTTTTTGTCCCTCTGTTTCAAAGAAGAAAACAAGCAAATGAACACAACAACCTGTAACTTTGGATTCAAATGTGACCTAAAACCGATTACGAACTTCTTTAACATCACTTTCCATTGCAAAAAGACTTTTATAATGACACATGAAATAATATCACGTTTCTACATGATAGAGGCATCATGATCTAGGGCTGCCAATGTCAGCAAAAGAAATCAAAGACATTCTGTTTTAAAAAGGGCATGCTTTTATATCAAACCCAAACATACATAATAATGTATAGGACGATTCTGTCACTGGATTCGATTGGTGAGATTATATTATGCATTGGCACCTACACAGTGAAGAACCCACCTGCTTGTCCTTCTTTGACTTTTTTACTTTCATTTTAATCTTCTTCCCTGAAATCATGCTGTACTTGCCAGTTTTCTTCTTTTCCTTAAGATACTGGGAACAACAGAGAACGTTTTAATGGTGTTCCTAGTGAATGCCAAAATAAAAAATTACAGGTGAAAATTAATAATCACAGTGAAATCCACATAATAGCAGGCTGTACCTTTGAAATCTGAACCGGTCCACATGCGTCATCCTGCTCTTTGTGTTCCTTTACTTTCTTACGTTTGCGTGTCTTCTCTTTCTTTCCTTTCTGTTCGTAAGAACGGTCAAATTTAAAGGCATGCTTTATCATTGAATATAATAGACTAAAATATCAAATTAGTACAGAGTTTTTAGTTTGTTGGTATCTATACCTCCAAAATAACATTAGTTTAATGTTTTATATTTACCTTTTTTCCATATTTCTCTTTTCTTTTTTTTGAAGATTTTCTTCGCTTTTTACAAGAATCTAGCCATTAAAAAAGGACATCTGTTTAGGTTTTCTCCTATCTGACGCATCATAAATCATAAAACAATTTGAAGCATTTTTACCTCTTTGCTGTTAATCCTTTAACATCCTCATTAAGAAAAAAAACAATGGAACATTTTTTGTCTTCGTTTTTTATTAAATTGGAGCAATTTTGTCACTGACATCTGTACACTTGACAAATATACTTGAAACATTTTTTAATTTCATGTCAAGCAGTCAATTTTAGTCAATGACAAACAATCATTTGGTAGAGTATGTTTTCACGTTTACGAATAAGTAGTGAATAAATAACTGGTATTGACACATACTAAACTTGTAATATTTCATTCTTGTAACTTGTTATATGATATGTATTAAGTAAGAGTTTTGAATGTAACTTACCTGAGCTACTGGAGCTGGACTTACTGCGTGATGAATCACTGCTGGATGAAGACTGTGAAGAAGAGGACGATGATGATGAAGATGAGGAGGAGGAAGAACTGGATGATGATGATGATGACGACCTGCTTCGGCTCTTGTGACGTTTGAGATTTTCTCTTCCTGTTAATGTACACATTTGAAAAACTGTAAATAAATCAAATCACTCCGGCACATGGTTTGGTTTTAGTTCCTTACACACAGCAGGTGTTCACCTCTGCTTTCAGACCTTCGTCTGTTTTTTGGACTTGACTCGCTTCTCTCTGGATTGTCCACTTTGGCGGACTGAATGAGAAACAGAAATGTACACGATGCTCAAATGTGATGTGTAGGTAAGCCAAGACCTACATTTATACTCCAGACAATATATGTATCTGTTATCACTACCTAACATCACAAATCATGCACACTTAACAAAATGACTAAATGCAGTGTTGACAAATAACTAAAAGTGTTTAAGCCTTTTAAAGAGTTAATAAAACAAAGCTGAGCTCAGAACTTTACCATGTTTTTAAACAGCACTCAGATTTTTCTGATGTGAAAACACCAGCATACAATTAACGCAATAATCCTTTCCGTAGGCTATACAATCCGCTGTGAAAATGAGCTCGTGTAAATATAAATAAGATTTTCTTTGCATTTCTGTGCATCAATAGCTGCGCTTCAGTCAGATAAACACTACTGCGCGGCCATCTTATTTTTGACGTCACCCATCGATACGTAAACTGGTCTATCCGGGTACTTTCGTCAGCATGCCCGTAAACTGCGATACTTCCACGCCGCCACCATATTGGACCGGGCAAATCTCCAGGACGTGAGACTTTAGGTTTTTCTGGTGAAAATGCACGATAAAGATGACGTTTCTTAACCGAATTCAATGGTTCACGATCTACGCAGAGTACAAAAACTATCCTATACGTTTAATTTACTTTGAATCTCAATAGTTGAAAAAGTGTAGCCTATAAGGATTGTGAAAATCAAGTCTAATTGAGCAAGGATTGCTTTTACTTTGTTTGTGGTTAATACCTCTTAAGACTATATGAGCAACAAGTTAAGTAAACGCAAATATAGCCTATATTAAGCTTTGGGAGACCCTATTACCGAATCAACGCAGTACAGTCAGATTAGGGTTTCTTATTTTACTTAACACGTGTTTTTTTACAGTTCAGTAAATGTATATGCTCAGTAGAGTTTAACCCGCATAAAGTTACATCTGTAGAAGTAGGCTATTAAGAAACACTACAATGCTTGTTCTTTTTGCCAGCAGAGGGAGACACACTTTCAATGATGTTTCTACTAATAAAAAAAACACGCGCGCTTTATACTTTCTGTTGTGAAGTGAAAAGTGAAAGTTAATATTAAGTGTTTATCTCCAGCCATTTTAAACAGGTAGAGTCTATTCTTTAACATACCGAAGAACACATTTATATGTAGGCCCTATTTATAACAAAAACGTCCAACAGTTTATCTAGCCTAGTTGAAGTTAAAGCTGACGGAGTTTAAGAATATGAATCTAGTCAGATTGTGCTGACAGTGAGTGTTCAGGTAAGAAGACGCTTTCACTTTCTTATTTATAATTTTTCTCAAGGACACAAGGATCTTCGATATAAATGTGAATAATATGGTGTAACTGTTAGTTGAATTGACAGAGCTGTATTCATTCATCTGAATCATAATGACTGTGTTTATTCATATTGAGGTTTTGTTTCTGAATAGCACATACGTTTAGTGTCAGTTGTGGAGATCAAATTTATCAGATTCACGTTTGCAGATCCGTCATGCACGAAACACAAACATCCCCAGATGGTGATTTCTCTCCAGGATCCAGGTACTTTCTGTAACCACTTTAATAATTAACAGTTATATTATAGAACAAATGTAAATATTAAAGCTGTTCTGTGTTATAGTTCAGTTCAGCAGAAGAGATCAGATTCAGAGGCCAGCCATGTGTCTATAAAGAGTGACAGGTCTATGAATCTGCCTTATGGATTTGAGAATGGAGATACATGTCCTGAACTCAAGTATATAAAAATAATGTGCTTATTTTGAATACGTATTTTATGTTTTCATGTATTTTTTTCATTACAAATAGCAAATACATAGTGTGACTTATTCTAAATGTATACACAGTTGAAAGTTGTTTTTAATGATAAATGAATGTTATTTGATATTTTAAAATTAACTTGGTCTCGTGGGGTCGTGGTCCGGGATAGGTTGCTGGTTCGATTCTCAGGTCTGGCGGGTAATGACTGAGGTGCCCTTGAGCAAGGAACACCACCCCCTGCCAAATGCGTAAATGTAAATCACAGTGTTTCTGGTCTCGTCTCTTAAAGGGCCAGCGTCACATTTTACCCGTGAACCAGAAACACATTAATACAGTTTATGTGCAAGACCTGAATAATCAGTTATCGTTACTTTTTAATCTGGTTACATAAGTAAATGACAGAATTAACTGTAATCTGTTTTGTGTTATAGTTCAGTTCAGCAGAAGAGATCAGATTCAGAGGCCAGCTGTGTGTCTATGAAGAGTGACAGGTCTATGAATCTGCCTTACGGATTTAAGAGTGGAGATACATGGCCTGAACTCAGGTATTTTATTTAGAAATGTAATTGTAGTAACCCCCCGATATCAAATACATCTCATGACTAAACATGTTCACCAGAGAGTAGAAACACTTTAATATTACACCATTTTGTTTGAGAAAGTGCATTGAAAGATGTGAATAATAAGAAAAATCAAAGAAATTCCCCTGAATATCTTCATATTGTGAAAGGTCAATTCACCCAACCAGACCCGTCTGTAAGAGGAGAACATTTGAGAAGTCTGAGAATCAGCCAGAAGAGGACTTCAATGAAATCATGTGTTCTTCAGGTAAATTACTGGATTCCTTTTTTGTTTATTTCAGACACTACAATGGTTTTTATACAATACTCAAACACATACGTTATAATGAGTGATTATCATTTTATCATGATCATTATTTTTTATTGACTTTGTTAATATTCTCTTGTTATTTAATTTGACAGCCATGACTTTCCAAAAGTGCTCAAAAAAAATGAAATCAAATCTAAGGAAAAAGTTTGAGTGTTTGTATGAAGGAACATCAGATGAGAGAAACCCAACACTGCTGAATGAGATCTACACAGAGCTCTACATCACAGAGGGAGGAAGTGAAGAGATCAGCAATGAACATGAGGTGAGACAGATTGAGACACAATCCAGGAGAACAGCAACAGAGGACACACCATTTAAATGCAGTGACATCTTTAAAGCTTTACCTGAACAACACAAACCCATCAGACGTGTGCTGACAAAGGGAGTCGCTGGCATTGGAAAAACAGTCTCTGTGCAGAAGTTCATTCTGGACTGGGCTGAAGGGAAAGAGAATCAGGACGTCCACCTCATATTTTCACTTCCTTTCAGAGAGGTCAATTTAATGAAGAACCAAACACTCAGTCTTTTAGATCTTCTTCATCTTTTCTTCCCAGAGACAAAAGAAATGGAAATCTCCAGTGGTGAATATAAAGTGTTGTTCATCTTTGATGGTTTGGATGAGTGTCGTGTGTCTCTGGATTTTCACAGCAGTGTGAGGTTGTGTGATGTAAGTGAATCAGCCTCAGTGGACGTGATGCTGACAAACCTCATGGCTGGGAATCTGCTTCCCTCTTCTCTCATCTGGATCACCTCCAGACCAGCAGCAGCTGATCTCATCCCCTCTGAGTGTGTTGATCGAGTCACAGAGGTACGAGGCTTCACTGACAAACAGAAGGAGGAATACTTCAGCAAGAGAATCAGTGATGAGAGTCTGAACAACAGAATCATGTCACACCTGAAGTCATCCAGGAGTCTCTACATTATGTGTCACATCCCAGTGTTCTGCTGGATTTCAGCCACTGTTCTAGAGAGAATGTTGAGTGAAGCAGAGAGTGAAGGAAAGATCCCCAAGACTCTCACTCAAATGTACACACACTTCCTGATCATTCAGACAAACATTAAACATCAGAAGGACTATGAGAAGAAAGTGAAGAATGATGAAGACATGATCTACAAACTGGGTAAACTGGCTTTTGAGCAGTTTGTGAAAGGCAATGTGATCTTCTATGATGAAGACGTGAGAGAGTGTGGCATTGATGTAGCAGAAGCATCAGTGTACTCAGGATTGTGCACTCAGATCTTCAGAGAGGAGTTTGGCTTGTATCAGGGGAAAGTTTACTGCTTTGTTCATCTGAGCATTCAGGAACATCTAGCAGCTCTTTATGTGCACCTCTCCTATATAAACGACCACATAAATGTGCTTAATAAAATGACCAAACCAAGCCAAGAAGAAGAGCACTTAACTGATCTGCATCAGATAGATGTAGATGAGGTTTCAAACCCTGACTTGTATCCCATAGCTACAGATGAAGTTTCAATCTCAGATCTGTGTCAGATAGATATAGATGATGTTTCAATCCCTGACCTGTATCAGACAGCTGTAGATGAGGCAATACACAGTCAAAATGGACAATTTGATGTTTTTCTTCGTTTTCTTCTGGGTCTTTCACTGGAGTCTAATCAGAATCTCCTACGAGGTTTCATGACACATACAGGCAAACGTTCTCATTGCCATGAGAAAATGGTCAAATACATCAAACAAAAGATAAGGGAGAATCCTTCACCGGAGAATTACATCAATCTGTTTCACTGTCTGAATGAACTTGGTGATCATTCACTAGTGGATGAAATTCAACATTATATGAAATCTAAAACAATAAAGGAAGTCACACTCTCCTCATCTCAATGGTCAGCTGTAGTGTTTGTATTGTTGACATCAGAGCAGGAGCTCAATGAGTTTAGACTAAATACATTTGTTAAAGAAGACAAAGATGAAATTCTGACAGTTCTTCAGAAGCTGCTACCTGTGATTCAAGAATCCAGATCAGTTCAGTAAGTTTGAACATTTTCAAACATTATGTGTCTGTTTATTTATACACAGTGAAGCAAAGCGTTGCTCTATATTACTCGGATTGTTTGTTTTCACTCGCGCCGGGGAGTGTCTTCCCGCATCCGGACATGTCAACTGTGTCAACAAGCTCTTCGTGTGAATTTCCCACTTGAGTTGAAATATTTAAACTTACTTGGAAGACACGATTGATGCTCATTTTTGTCTTTTCATGTCTTTGCATTGACTTTGTATGTAAAATATGTTACTTGTGCAAATAATTGAATTCACTTTTGGTGTAATAAGAAACAAAGTTACTAGATGAAGAACGTCATGTTGACATAAAGTGACTTCATTTCAAACCATGTTACTTTTTATCATTTCTCTGCAGGTTGTACAAAAGTAATATCACAGCTGAACGTTGTGCTATTTTGACTTCAGCTCTGAGATCAAACCCCTCACACCTGAGAGAACTGAATCTGTCTCTGAATAATGTAGGAGATTCAGGAGTGAAGCAGCTCTCTGCTGTACTGGAGAATCCTCAATGTAAACTGGAGAAACTGAAGTAAGATCTCTCTACTGTAATATGCCCACTTTTACAAGATCCTCCACAAATTTCACCCACATTGGCAGGTTTTTATTAAATATGTTTCCTTTTTTTGACAGACACGAACATTGAATAACCTTTTAAAGTTTCCAGTCAGCCTAGCTAATGTTGAATAAACAGATTAATATTACGGCTGTCAAATAAAAAAATGTATTGTGTTGTGTGTGTGTGTGTGTGTGTGTGTGTGTGTGTGTGTGTGTGGCATGTATATTTATATGTGTATAACACACATCGTCGAGTTACATTATCTGTTTTTTCTTTACATTGTGTACATTTTGGGACTTGTTTTAGAAAACAAAAAAAAAGGTTTTATCTAAAGAGTCAAATAGTTAATATATATCAATATCTCAGTTCCAAGGCAACAACAAGACATATGTGTAATATATATTTATAAATTATATTTAAATATAGATATCTTTATGTAAATATGTGTTATATATGTATATAAATGTACACACCACACACACACACATATATTAAATAAACACAAATTTATTCTGGAATCGATTAATCGATTTGACAGCAATAACATAAAAAGATTATATTTATAATATATAGATATAGAACAAGTGCAAAGTAGCCAAGACAGTTTAGATCTTTGTGATTAAGGTTGTGTTTTTTGATTAAGTGTTAAAAGCCACCCATTGATCAATAAAAAGAAAAGAAAAAGTTAACACTGACACATCTTGCATCAGAAGCAGACTTTGAACCAACAGCAGAATGTGTGCTGTTTTTGTTGTGAAACCCCCTTTATATTCACTTTCAACGGCAGAGCATTTGGAATGTTTTACACAGTTGGGACATTCTTATACAGTCATGGTCAAAAGTATTGGCACCCTTGGTAAATTTGAGCAAAGAAGGCTGTAAAAATAAATCTGCATTGTTTCTCGTTTTGATCTTTTATTTAAAAAGTCTACAAAATTCCAACGTTTCATTAAAGTAAAACTATTGGAAGAGGGGAGAATATCACATTGTGAATTTGTTTTTCTCCAATACGTGTTGGCCACAATTATTGGCACCCTTGTATTTAAATCTTTCTGCAACCTCAATTTGCACGACAAACACCTCTGAGTCTTTTATTTTATGTGGGATGAGGTTTGAGAATACATGGAGAGTCATCTGAATCTAATCTTCTGTACAGAATTTCTCCAGATCCTTCAAATGTTGGTGCTCCCTCTTCTTCAGTTCATCCCACTCATTTTCCACAGTGTTCAGATCATTTACATTTATGCATTTGGCAGACGCTTTTATCCAAAGCGACTTACATTACATTACATTGTACTATACATTTGTACATTTTGTATAGTAAGCAAGTGGGGGTTAGGTGCCTTGCTCAAGGGCACCTCAGCCGTTACCCACCAGCCCTGAGAATCAAACCAGCAACCTTCTGGTCATGAGTCCAACTCTCTAACCACTGGGCCACGACTGCCCACAACTGCCCACAGATCAGGGAACTGGGATGGCACTGGGATGATTTTGTGTTCAGTGACACATTTTTGTGTTGAATTTGACCAATGTGCTGATAGAAGATCTAACCGCGACCCATTATAAGATTTCTAGAAGAGCAAGTCAGGTTTTGATTTTTTTATCTGTTGGTATTTGATATAATCCATGATTTCATGTATCTGAATAAGATGTTCAGGTCCTCTGGTATAAAAGTAGGTCCACAACAATGAAGATCTGGTGATATATTTAACTGAGGACATGAGGCACTTTTTATCCTTGTGTGCACCAAACCCATCTTGTGTTATTGCTGCCAAAAAACTCATTTTCATTTCATATGACCATAGATTCCAGTCCTGTTTAAAGTTCCAGTATGACAGATTAATATGGTGGAGTTTGTTTTTTCATGAAAGCAGAAGATTTGTGGCCAACGTGTATTAGAGAAAAATTTTTTTTTCACAATGTGAAACGAAGGTGACCTATTTTAAGGGTGTGCATTAACTTTCGTGCACTTTCTAAGTGGTTCCAAATCTGTCGACCGAATTACAGTTCCATATTACTCCGCCAAGTTTAACTGCTATAACTGCTATAAAATTAAATGTTAAATAAATAATGATGCATGAAGCCCACAGAGGTTGGCTATGTGTGATCTAAGATTGCAGAATGTGTTATTGTTTTCTGCAGGTTGTGGAAGTGTAATATCACAGCTTAAGGTTGTGCTGCTCTGACTTCAGCTCTGACATCAAACCCATCACATCTGAGAGAACTGAATCTGTCCAAGAATAATGTAGGAGATTCAGGAGTGAAGCAGCTCTCTGCTGTACTGGAGAATCCTCTCTGTAAACTGGAGAAACTGTGGTAAGATCATCTCTCTGATAGTCACACATGCACAGTTAGCTGGACTATATTTACTAGCTGTGGCGGTATGTCCTCTTGAACCCTTCCGAACAAAACAAAGGGTTGTCACAATGTAGCCAATCTTCTAAGCATCAAAAGATTGACGTTTCTAAGTTACGTACAACTCTCAACTCAAGTTTATTTATATAGCGCTTTTTACAATTTTCATTATTACAAAGCAAGAGACAAAATGACAATAAGCAAAACATTACATTTATAAAAGGGAAGTAAGAACACAGAAATGAATAAATACAACCCAATTTCCAGTCCTATCTCATGAAATGCGTATAAATAACACGCAGGTGCAAAACCGTAAAATAAGTATGCCAAATTGCAATTTTACGTGTATATATATACGCCAATGTTTGCATCCAGATGATATGGCAATTTTATCGTGCATGCATATTTGTCTTATTAACCTGCCCTAACCCAAAACCTAAACCTAATGTTATTACTTGAATTATTTCAGTGTTTCCTCTTTATGTATGTTTCAAAATGGCAGCTCTCCGCCAATGGCGTATAATTTCATGCAAAGATTGACGTAGATATACACGTAAAATTGCAATTTGGCGTACTTATTTTACGGTTTTGCCACCTGCGTGTTATTTATACTCATTTCATGTGAACGGGTTGATTTTGCATACCACCCCAAAAACTAAAAAAGAATATATGGCACATACTGTAGGCCTACACACAAAACACATGTAACCACATACACTCATGCTCACACGGTGCACATGTAAGAAAACACAGGCACACAACACACACTCATCAAACACACACACTCACGCACATAAATACATACGCACCCATAACCCACCTTCCGGGCAATTGCTTTAGGTTGTTCGTATGTTTTATGGATAACCAGCAAACAACATTTAACCATCATTGAAGCATTAATTTCAGCAACTACCATCTTATGATAACATATACATTATCAAACTTTTAGGTTTATTAATAATGTTAGGTGTTTCTAACAACAAACATTATTAGACACAAAAGTTAAGTCGCTTTGGATAAAAGCGTCTGCCAAATGCGTTAATGTAAATGTTAAGGAAAACGAGTGTGACACAAATCAAAAACACCATTGAAAATAATGTGTGAATTAATATCAGTCTTTTTTTGCCGCAGGTTCAGTTATTGTGGCATCACAGCTGACGGTTGTGCTGCTCTGTCTTTAGATCTGACATCAAATCCATCACATCTGAGAAAACTGAATCTGTCCAAGAATAATGTAGGAGATTCAGGAGTGAAGCAGCTCTCTGCTGTACTGGAGAATCCTCTCTGTAAACTGGAGAAACTGGAGTAAGATCATCTCTCTGATAGTCACACATGATGGGTTTCTCAAAAAGACACTGCCAGGTTGTTTATAGTGAGACTGAAGCCGAGTATTTGGAAACTTTTTACAACAATGATTTCAAATGATTATTTTTTTACCACGGCACCTATCATTTGACTCAGAAACAACGAATGTGCTTTGATCATTCACATTACTCTTAGTATTCAGACATACTGCCATATGAACTGATTATCAGTGTGATAATGAAAAAAGATCAATCTCTGCTATATTGTGAGAGAGTGAACAGTGTGTTTTTGTTCTGTGCAGGTTGTGGGATTGTAATATCACAGATGAACGTTGTGCTGCTCTGACTTTAGCTCTATCATCAGACCTCTCACACCGGCCACAACTCAATCTGACTGGAAATAAACTAAGATATTCGGAATTGCAACTGTTCTCTTTCCTGAAATTTACACAACATAAACAACAGAAGACACGCATGTGAGTAATAATCATATACTGCTCATCATTTTAGATTTTCAAGTATGTGTATGTCTCAAGAAGCAGTATTTGGCTGTTTGTGCTCCATTTTGTTCTGAGGTAAATCCTGTGAACAGATGTGACGACAGTTTAACACAAATCTGTATTTTTATAGATAACTTATAGAAAAGCATCTGAAACAGAGAGCCGTAGGATAATACAAAAATGATCTTCTGAATGATGATCAGGTCCCTGAGTGAATACAGAGAGATAAACCCTCTACACATTATACACAGACATTCAAACTATTCAACACAGACATTTCTATCAACACATTCACAGATTTGCGAAAATTCGCTTTTTTTATTTAATTTATTTTATTTAATTCTGTTACATCATGACTTTGAACGGAAAGTATTGAATTACTTATCTTTATCTTAAAATGTTACATTCTTGACTTTTTATGTTTCAAAATGATTGATAGCATTTGCATGTAATATTATCGCACAAAAATGAAAATTCTGTCATCGTTTGTCATCAGTTCTGGGGCACTACTAGTCAATGGTGTCCCGGAACTGTTTTGTTTTTCCACATTTTTCTAAATATCCGTTCAACAGAACAAAGAAATACAGACAGGTTTGGAACAACTTGAGGCAGAGAAAATGATAACATATTTTTCATTTTTTTGGTGGACTATCCCTTTAATATCAATATTTGGATTTTAAGTGACATATGCAAATGAGACAATAAAACAAATAGAAAAAAATAAAGTTTAATATTTATGCCAAAATGAATTCATATAGTACTATACAATAAATGTGTATTATAAATGACAGTAAATGTTTATATCCATTCACAGACCTTTCAAATACAATTAAATGAAGTTTGGACGTGAAGCAAGTGAGAGCACACACACACACACACACACACACACACACATTCAGACACAAAAGTTAAATCGGTAAAAGTCAGCGCTTGCAGTGAAACAAATGAATCTATATCAATGTTTTCTATAACAGTCATTCAAAAGTCTCACCATATGCAAGCGGTGACTAACCAATTACGTCTGCTTATAGTGCTGCTGTGAGTTCAAGCAATGCAATGAAAGAATCCTGACGAAATTCACAAATGTATTTGCCTCAATTATGATATAATATTAAAGTATTCTTAATCGTAAAAATAGAAAAGTTACCATTTATATTTGTTAGTCTTTTAGGATACAAATGTAAAAAAGCTTCATGTACTGTATCATTATATAAAAGGGTAGGCCTATATAATTGTTGCAACGGTTGTAGTTTGTAGATGTGGTTGGATTTGAATGTGAAGTTGCAGTAACATTATTATTGCTATTAAAAGCTCAATATAAACAAAGTAAAAAATAGAGTCAGTGGTGAGAAAAACTGGGTCTGTAAAAAAGCTTAATAAAAGTACATTAAACTAAAATAAAAAAAGGCAAGAAGTCTCACGTTGGCTCAGATTTTTGGCACAATACAGTGAGCGACATTTTTTTTTGATCATGTTCATTTGCTCCATAGTGTCACATTTGAAACGTTTTTTTATTTTTAATGCTGTCACCAACAACTGATTTTTCTTTATAATTCATTGCAAATTAACTTTTCTGTAATATCCTCTTAACCATTTTACATTTTATTCTACGTGTAATGCCTTGAGTTTAAAGGTTTTTGACACTTTTGTGTGGAATTTCATCACTACACATTCTTTTTTGAAAAAAATAACAAATTTCATAGAACAGGACATATATATCACTGTGTTAAAGATTCTACTAAATGGTGTAAATGCTGATGGTTGAGAAGCCCTGAGTTGCTTAATGGTCTTGATTTGTGTGGAGCTTAAGCTTCGGTTTTGTTCTTGGAATAATCGGCATGAGCCAAACGCTCTTCGTTCTCCTCTTCTTCCTCAGGAACCTGCAACCCAAACGCAACCAAATCACCAACCAAAGGCTTTTTATGAGCATTTAAAACAACAGAAGTCATTCTAATATCTGAATGTGTTGTGGACGTACCTCCCAGTAGATCGAGTCATCAAAGCAGCTTTGGTCAGGTGGTTGTCCCCAGAATGGAATCTTCATGATGAGACCTGGAAGATGTTTGACAAGCGCTTCACTTTGGGTGTTTGTCATTTATGAAGATCATAATACGGAAATACTTTACCAAGAATGAAATGTTATTATAAAAAATGTAAGTTTTCTTTAGATGCAACATTCTTCAACATTTCTCATCTTGTGTTCAACGGAACAAATGAAGGTTATACAGGTTTAATATATATTGAGATTTAAGTTAAATGTAAACGTTGACATGTTTTGTACGAACTAGCACTTTTCATTCTAACTGAATTCTTCTTCAAATGTTTTGCAAATGTACCCACCTGTGATGAGCCCGCCCACCAAAGCGAAGCCCAGAGATGATGCTAAACCACCGGCCTGTTGAGCTGCTGAAAGCCTGCAATAAACAAACACAAATATATCAATAAAATGCTGTACTGTACTAGAAAATACCGCACATTACAGTACAAGGATCACATTGACCCAATATAAAGTACAGTCAGCTGCTTACGTACCCATCCTTCCTGTGAAGTGCTGTCGCCACGATGCCAGCAAGTCCACCCAGGATGCCTGGCATGCCGTGTAGGTTATGCACGCCACAGGTGTCCTGGATTCCAAGGTTGGAGGCGAGGATGGGCTGAGGAAACCATGGAAGGAATATGGATTCATATGTCTTTACATACGTCATTAGCCACGGTTAAATGTGTACATGTTTAACACTCATACAGTGAGGAACTTGAAGCCGAGGGTGGAGATAATGCCTGCGACAACTCCGATCAGCATGGCTCCGAATGGCTGGATGTTCATGTCTGCGCAGGTTCCCACGGCAACACCCCCAGCCAGCGTGGCATTCTGAATGTGGACCTGTGCAGTAAAACACAACACGTTGAGTCAAATGACCCCAAAATCTGACATGTGCTAAATCAAAGAGAATCTGGTGGTGTCACCATGTCGAGTTTCCCCTTCTTCTCTACCAGACTTGAAGTCGCGTAAGCGGCGAGAGCGCAGGCGGCCAGAGAGAAATACGTGTTGATAACAGCTGTGATCTGAGAGTCGCCGGGCTCAGCGATAGCAGAATTGAAGCTTGGCCAGAACATCCACAGGAACACCGTCCCTGCACACACCAGAAGGGTCAGTGTGTGAACCTACAAACCCAATCTTAAAATGTATTGAAAGGATAAACCAAGTCTCATACCGATCATTGCAAACAAGTCTGAGTGGTAGACAGATCCATCATTCTCGTGACCGTTACGAAGACCCGGGCGATAAAGCACACGGGCGACAGCCAAGCCAAAGTAAGCACCAAACGCGTGGATGGTCATGGACGCGCCAACATCAGACGCCTGTTGAAAGAGAAACGTGTTCATTCTCCATATGAAGTGGTTTGATTTTTCTATGGATCGCAGAAATGTTTATAGGCCTATATGTTGATTTATGTGTAAAACCTCATGGTAGACTCTTTTCAGTGAATCATAACTAAAATTGTTCGGCATATCTTTATACAGTATACAGCTTGAAATACACTTCACGAGTCAAGTGATATACTTGTACGTTTTCTTGCTCCAGAAAAAAATAACACCACAGATTAGGATTGACAAGAGTATATGAAACTCAGGAAGAGTAGAATATATCCATCATGAGATTAGATTTATAAGCAATTTAATGTAAAAGTGGAGCAGGGCGTTCAGGACACCCTTGTTATTGGAATACTGGGTGTGTTCATGAAGTTCATCCTGCCAACTTTAGGAAGGAGATAGAAAATTGCTTTTTCCTTTATCTTTGGTCAAGCTTCCTTTTATAACAAAATGATCCCTCAGGAGTCGGCCTGACAGGAACTCAGATAGCAAAAATGATCTTGAGGATCTGCTGCCAATAATATGGAACCGGATCTTATACAATTTTGCAAATGTTATACCCAAATTACTACATGGGTGGGGTGTTGGGGTGTCCCTTGCAGAAACTCTCATTCACAGGATGAACTGTAATGTGAAGGATGAATCTTATTTCGAAACGTTCAGAAATGCATTCGACTTGAAATTTTGTAATGTGATTTTCAACATTCAAGCAGTGGGAGGTAAATCAAGTCTACAAACCCCAATGACTTCCACAACCAGATGCTCATTGATGCAGAAGATGGTGATCTCCAGCAGGGTCATGATGAGAAGCTGGACAGGGCTGGTTTTTCCCAGAATGGCTCCGAATGAGATCAGAACGGTCGCTGTGCTGAAGTCAGCGTTTATCATTCTGCACAGAAGGAATGATGGAATATTATCATTGCTTTCATTCGCTAAATTATCTTACACATTTCTGTATGACTGATGGATCTATTATGATGTATGATGATATCAGTCTGCTACCCTCTCCGAAGAAAAATCAAATATGTGTTTGTACCGATCGATGGAGACTCTTATTTTTCCTTCATGCATGTGCCAGACGTTCTGGAGGAGAAGACCCCACTGCAGACCAAAGGCGGCCAGCAGCAGGTTGATGCCCACACTGCTGAACCCATATCTCTTCAGAAAGGTCATCAAGAAACCAAAGCCAATGAAGATCATCACGTGTACATCCTGAAACACTGAAATCAATGGAGAAAAGCTGGTTAGAGATGTGTTTCTCAACACTGAAACAGTGAAATCTAAAGACACTTTCTGTCATTCTGTATCTGTAGCTAGAGCGGATGAGCAATGAAGGAACGGCACTTTTACTTATTTGACACTTTTGATACTTTTTATGTAAAGCTTCATAAAAACTTGGAACAGATTAAAGGATATAAAGTTAACCCGGATATAAAAATCCTCTTGTTATAAAGAATCACACCGAATCAATATAGAGAATCTTAGTAAATCATCATGAAGAATCGTGAACCTTTATGAAAATCCATTGTGAATCACTATGAAGAATTACAGTGAACTGTTATGAAGAGTCTAAGGAAATTATTTTTAATAATCATATTAAATCATTATGAAGAGCCATAGATCTATTTGGAGATTTATGGTGAATCAATATATTGAAACTTAGTAAATCCTTGGGATGATTCCTAATGAATCACGTGCAAATAGTAAACATCTTTATATCAGCATACAAAAAGACTGTTGTAGAGTAATTTCTGCAAAAAAATGCTGAAACAATTGGAACAATCGATCCCAGCACTGTAAAAAATAATTCCGTCAAAATTACCAGTACATTTTCCCTTTTTTACGGACATTTTCGTTAATGCTGCAATGTAATTTAATGCAGCGTTAAATTATTTTTTAAAGTAAAAATATTTTTTTTAGAGTGAGGGATTGTACTGTACATACAATGTAACTCGCTTTGGATAAAAGCATCAGCCAAATGCATATATGTAAATGTAAATTTGGTCGGAGCCAAAACATGGTGCGGCACATAACAACCTTTCCTCAAGGTAAGGAAGCGGTGTAGTAAGACTGTCCGGCGCAGGAAACTCTACGGTCAACATCTCTGCACATCGAGATAAGATATGATTCAGAACACCTGATTCATCGCACCACACAATACAATAATAATGAGACACATTAATGATTGTCAGGAAGTTTAGAAAAGGTCTTCGTCTCAGTCCCAGGAGACACGACGGGGGTTATAAAGAGCGGACCGCCGAAAGGTGTGGCACTGTCCATTGAATAGACCAACATTACTTCAGGCTTCCGTGGAATGCTTCTGGAAACCCTCCACCCATTCAATAATCCACATGAAATCTAAACTCGCCAGCGGATAAACCCAAATATCATCAATCATAGCGCTAATGCGTGACATGTGGTAAAGCCATCAAAATAACAGACGACCCCTGTGAGTACAACCAGCTAACCTTAAAACACTCAAGCACTTTGATCAGATCACTAAAACTCTGCGGTAACATCATCAGTGTTGGCGGTGAGCCGTACACAAATAGCTACTGTATGATGATACAAGAACAAAATAGACTAAACAGGAAAACTGCGGATAAATATGCCAAGATTAAAAATCTCAGTCTTATCTTGTTACACAAGACATATTCAAACAAACTAAATTATTGCATAATGCGTTCAGTTATCACTGACCAAGTTTCACAGAAAAAACTGTCTATAAAATTTTGCAAAAGAAGAAAGTTGGTAACGGAACAGCGAACAGCAGTGGCACCCGTTCACTTCTATTGTGTGGACACAAAACCAATGCAAGTGAATGGGTGCCAGATACCAACATTCTTCAAAATATCTTCTTTTGTGTAGCTACTGTGGAAGAAAGAAAGTCATACAGGTTTGAAATGACAAGAGAATGAATAAATGATAACAATTTGGTTTATTTGTGGGTGAACTATCACTTATATCACAAAAGCTTATTGATGCCACCATTCAACACCTAACCTTATCACTCAGTGTTTTAACATTGTTTTGTATTGCAGGTCTGTGTAAATTCAAGGGCTCCTTATTGTTGGTTGTTGAGCCATTAAATGCATTTTTGTTAAAAACTTTGACACAGTTGAAGGTCAAAGGTTATCAACCCTTATCAGCCTTCCTCTGATCTTTCTATCGATCTTTACAGTGATGAGGTTGACAAGGTACAGAACTTTTTTTTCACCGTGGAGAATCAAAGACTCTGTGCCGGTTGAGCAAACGTGCACAATCCATTTTCCTGACTGTTGGCTTGTACAACAAAAAGAATCAATTTGCCTGTGAAAGTTCTCATATGCCTCATGTGCAACAGATTTGCAGATACAATCTCAAAAGCACATGCTTCGTTTTCTAATGGGTGGAAAGTTTCCTTTGTATGTGAAGGACTTTATCACATTCTGTCACTGCTCATTTAGCACATGGTGACATATCTCAGTAATGTGTGTTTTCTTTGTCGCCAAGATCAAAATGTCTTTTATTTGTATGACTTTGAACTTTTCTCACTCGTTTCTGGAATGCTTTGCCTGTATGACCCCCAACACAGAGTGACAGGTGGTCTACATTTGTCCAAAAGATGGCAAAAGAAAACAAAATCTTCATTAACAATAGCACACATGAGCTGTACTGTATTAGAGCATATTCTATATTTTTCTTGAATGTTAATTGTTTTCATTTTAATGTTAAATAACACATACTGGATTGTTTTTTGAGTAAACATGCAAAGAATTAAAGGCTGATCTCACAGGAATTCAGAATTCATTTTTCAAAATCGTATACAGAATCATAAAAAATGTGCGATTGTTAGAAAAAGCCGTACTACCCTAACCCCACCCCTAAACCTCGATTGCAAATCATACTCAAACTAGTTTTATGATTAGGAATTTAAACAAATTTGCCACATTGCAAAATCGTTATAAATTGCTGTGAGGTTGTGTTGGAACTCATTATACAGTAAATCTCTTGCAACTCAATGCCAAATGGATGATTAAGGGAAAATACATTGTGTTGAAGAAGATTGCATTGCACAATTGAACTGCTGTTTGTTGTTTGTAATTTACTGGATAAACTGGATCCGCCCTGTGTGTCTGTGCGATACTGTGACAGCCACAAAGATCAATTCAACTATAATTTAACAAACAGATGCTGAGCAAATACATGAACTAATGTATTCCTAATGTTCAAGTTAAAATGCATTTAAAATGTAATGCCAAATCGAATAATAAGCGAATTGAAGGGTCAACTGGAATCTTTGAGGACACCCTGAGACTAATCTTGAATGTTCATACTCCCCACACCCCAGACATGGCTTTGATCCAAACCGCATCCAAGCAGTCATGAGTGTGAGACATAAAGATAAAAACAAAAACATGCGTTTCAAAACTAATGCATGTCATGTCTGTTACATCTGTGAAGAGCAGAAAAAACATTTACAAACTAAAAATGCTCATTTTTCAGTTCAACCTACAGAACTAGTATTGAACCTGCAAAGTTTACTATAAATCGATCTTAAAGGGATAGTTGAGAGAAAAATAAAAACTCATTTCCTCATGTCACTCTCTTCAGTGGAACACAAAAGAAGATATTTTGAGAAATGTCTCAGTGGTTTTGTGTTCATACAATGGAAGTCAATGGAGTCAGCATTGTTTGATTATCAACATTCTTCAAAATATCTTCTTCTTGGGTGAACTATCCCTTTCATGACTGATGTCCCGGTTAATCTCTCTCTTTGTTTTTCTCCTGCAAGCGGCTTTGGATCCTCTGCGAGGAGTATTTTTAGAGACGTGCGTGCTGAAGGAACATTAGTGAAATACTGGGGGCAGTTGTGGTCCAGTGGTTAGAGAGTTGGACTCATGACCAGAAGGTTGCTGGTTCGATTCTCAGGTCTGGCGGGTAACGGCTGAGGTGCCCTTGAGCAAGACACCTAATCCCCACTTGCTTGCTATACAAAATGTACAAATGTATAGTACAATGTAATATAAGTCGCTTTGGATAAAAGCGTGTGTAAAATGTAAATGTATTGCCGCTGAATGAACCTCGCATTGAGCAAACTCAGATGCGTGAGACAGACACGTGTAGCATGAAACTCAATTACAAAGCTGCAATTTTTAGAGAATGAACTGAATAGCACGAAAGTCAGCAACATCAAACAATCCATCAAATCTTTTCTTTATCTTAATATTGTTTTAATGAGAAAATAAAAAGTTGGTCACAAAAACCTCATGACTTAAGTGCTTTAAAACATTTCAGAACTAACAAGTGCATGAAGATGCTTCCTAAACAGCCAATATGAATATATTCTCAACTCAACAGCACCACTTGAACATAAAGCATCATATATGCCAAGAGATACTTACTGGGGTAGAGTGTCATTGGACTTTCAGGATGAGTTTTATTCCCTTTGGCGTGATGGTCATCCCCGTGTCCATCCCCGTGTCCATCACCGGTGTCATACACCACAAACAGAGCGTACAGGACGATGGTCACCGCTTCCAGTATCAGGGCCAGGATTGGGAATTTGAGCCTCAAGTTGGTGGCGTACGCTGGCATACTTTAACACTTTATCTGCTCTGCCACTCTTCTTGTTTGGGGCTCTATCACTCGACTCTATCTGTGGCTTGTGGGGGCAGTGCAGAAAGCTGCCTGTGGTTTTGAATTGGCTGCAGGTTTCAGGAAGACCAATGACAAGAGAGACACCCCCAACCCCCCCCCACACACACACACACTCACACACACACACACACTCACACACACACACACACTCACACACACACACACACACACACACACACACACACACAGAGCAACATAAATAGAAGCGCATACGGCATATAGGTCTTCTCAGAGAAACAGCACATTAAAATACACTTATATTTTAACTGGTATTTGTATTAAATGGTATTACAATGTAACCATTTAACTGTTTACAGATTTGTAGTATAAAATAATAAAAGCAATTTTATGTCATATTTAAACAACTTTAACTCAATGATTGTATTTATAATGATTCAAATGTATTTTTCATAATTCCATAAGCAGTTGATTTGTGTCTATGTTACTGTGGATCAGGGTATCTCAGGGTTCTCTCAGTTCCTCTTGTTTAAAAAAAAAATGTCCTCGTGGGACTCATCATTTGGGTTGAACACACCCTTGAGTTGAAGAGTTTTACGGCATATAACAAACAGGTGCTGCCGTTAATGTATCTTTTTTCTGTACTGAATGATAAAAGGTAAAGAAACATTCAACATTCTGACAATAACTATGCTTAAATTTGATTAAAAACCCAAGTTTGGTTTCTATTAAACATTATAAACATTAACCAACAAATCTGCACTATTTTAGTCAAATTACTTAGTTAAATTGAGATTTATTTATATAGCTCTTTCACAATTTTGCATTGTTGCAAAGCAGCATTACATACAATAGGCAGTGATTACTGTAGTAAAAAATATAAGGGCTGTCAAAAGATTAATCACGATTAATCGCATTCAGAATAAAAGTTTGTGTTTACATAATATATGTCTGTTAAGTTTACTGTGCGCATTCATTTTGTATTTATGAACACAAACAAATACATATAGGCCTATATATATTTAGGAAATATTTAGATGTATTTGTTTATATTTACCAATAATTGAAATTATATTTAAATGTTTATACATTTTTATATTTTTCTTAAATATATACATGTATGGGTTTGTTTTTATAAATACAAAATTAATATGCTCAGTACACAGACATATATTATGTAAACACAAACTTTTATTCTGGATGCGATAAGATTGACAGCCCTAAAAATTGATAACTAAATGACATAATACATGATATTATAATACTGCAGATTTGTAATATTTTATGGGGTCAGTTCATGAATTCCTGCAGTCTCATTTGTACGGTACAATCTGCTTAGACACCAGTGGTTTAGAAGTGAGGTTAGCAGGGCTTTCTTATAGTTATTTGATTCAGGTCATACGAATTAGTATTAGCCACCTTGTAAAATAATACAAATGTCTGTGAAGTCAGGCTGCATTTATCACTTCTGTTTCTCTTTTGTGTAATGAGCTGCCAGCCTCCAGCAGATCTCATGCGTCCACTGAATCCTTCAACAAAAATTGAAGACACATTTCTCCTGTAGCAGCAAAGTTTGATTTTAGTCATTCATTTCATGATTTTAATGTTTGATATGGTCTTAGTCAATACTTTCACATAATGTGCTTTGAATTATGTTGGTGGAATTTGTGGCGAAAATAGTCAAATCACAAAAAAAAAGACTTTAGCTAGGTTTTCACAGACAGGCTTCATAATAATAAATGACAAAATGATGTATTATTTGAGTATATTAAATATTTAATAGTCATATATTATGTAATATTTCAAAGTGCAGTTGGTTGTTTTGATTAAGTAATAATAATACAGACAAACATAATAAAATACAATAAAACGTATTTCTTTTTGCAAATAATCTTCCTACCTAACACAGGAGGATTGCTCCTAATTTGCAACTATGTATTAAAAATAATGGCTTTTAATTTACATTTAATCATTTAATCATTTAGCAGACACTTTTATCCAAAGCGACTTGGGAAGCAATAAAGCGATACGTCGTACAGGAGCGTTTCTTAGATTGCAATGTCTTTCTTTCTTTTTGATAATATTATTATGATTAATATTCATAAATAATGATTCATTATAAATAATTTCAATATTTCTGTCCTGATTTTTGACCTTATGAACCATGCCCATTAAACAGACCAATTAAAGCTTCAGTTTGCACGCTGACACAATCTGGCACCGCAGCAGACCTTCAGGATCTCAACAGTTCATGAAAGAAAAGCATGTTTTTCATCTGATAGCAGCTCCGATCCCAGCGGAGTCCGTCCAGACGTACTGTGCGTCGTTCGATCATTAACCAGTAGCCTCATTTGAAGGATCTCTCCAGCTCTTCTCATGCGAAGGTCTCAGGGTTTTCTGACCTCACGAGTAAATCATGGCTCCGGCCTGCAGTGTTGACTGCTATACAACCTTCCACCACAGGCATCTCACGATTCTCACTTCATTAACCCAACACGTGTAATCCTCCATACATGACCTCATACTCACATGATACATCTGACTTTTTATGTATACTGTATGCTGTTTTATACGTTTATACAGTTCTGTCATCGTTTTATTATTTGCTCCATTCATCATTTTACTGATAAAAGAACTGCAGATTTGGGAGGGTGTATGTGACATTACCCAGTACTGGTTCTCCGTGTGGGAAAGGCATGTCTATATGAACGGGTCTCCTATATCACACAGCATTCTTCTGTCAGTAGACTGGATCACAGATGATTTAGTGTATCCTTCCTAGAGCGATATCAGCAGAATAGAGACACGCTTTCCAGTGTGGCTGAGACATTACTCAGAAAACATGTTTAGTCAACGTGATGTGTACCATCTCAAACCTTCGGCTCGATGTCCGTGTGAGGAATGTGAGGTATTGAGGTCACAATGCTGGTCAACTTGAACTTAATAAACAATGAAAACACTTAAACCATGACTGCTTTCCATATACATGATCTTCTTGAAACATTGGAAAGTTTCCTTTCTTTCTTCGATAAAACGCTTGTCAGGTGCCCTTAAAGAAAAATAGGTATTCTTCAAGTTCACTGTACAGTAAGTATACTGTAAGTGTACTAATATTAATGCACTACTTGTGAGTGTACTATACAATACTACTGTATGGTTTTATTGTTAAAAGAATTTATTTCAACTAGTTGGGATTTTTAAGTGTATCAGTAGCAAACTTCAAGTAGTTTACAACTATGTTTTGTTTGTCTGTACTATACTAGAAGTACTGGATAGTACTAGTTCAATACTTGTAGCACATTCTTTAGATTACGAAAGTATACTCTCAGTTAACTACCAGTTTAGTTTCACACTGCGAATGTACTTGTACGTTTTATTCTGAGACCTGTTTTATTTGGACTTTATTTGGACTAATAAATGCAGAATGCTCAAGCTTCTTACACTTGGAGGAAAACAAAAGGGGATAAAGACATAAAAGTACTGTAAAAGTAGTTCATTTGAGCCTGAGGTAGCTATTACACAGTTATAAAAATACATAATAGCTTTGTGTGAGGAATTGACTGAATTCATGTCAACATTAATTTATATGAATAATGAATGATTGTAATTAATAATAATGTATTAATGTTATTGTATGAAAAAGACCAGCTTGAACACTGTGCTATAATGTTCTTGCATGGGTAGAAGATAACGCAGGTTCAACTTTTGGAACAACAAGAGGGCAAGAAAATAATCTCTTAAAGTTCCTTTGATTCCAGGGCAGATTTAAGAGGCAGTACTCAAGGAGAAATCCCTTGAAGGAAATCCATGGATAAAAATTCCAGACCTAGAATGTGTACTGCATTATTTATCACTGCAAGAAGAAAGACGTCCATTCTGCAGCTCATATGTTCTGCGTTTGCGTGTCTCGGGGCGGCAGCTGTCCAAAGATTCATCACCGCATGCAGCTCACAGCTGCTCGACAGCATCAGTGCATCCACACCGGCCCGCGCCCCTGCATACTCGAAGAAATATTAGGTTTATTTGGATCTCTAAGCTACTTTAGATAACATGAACAGTTTGAGGCCTTTCAGATTCCATCTGCCTCTGGAATGCTGAAGTCCCCAGTGAAGAAAATACTGATTGTAAACATGCACAAGAAACTTCTGCATGCTATGAGACTCATGATGCTTTCCAGAAATCCATCTGCAATATACTCCACAAAAAGTTCTCTTGAAGAGAAAAAAACAATTCTGTCATCATTTAATCACCCTCGTGCCATTCAAAACCTGTATGTGACTCTTTCTTCACCAGAACACAGCGGAAGATATTTTGAGAAATGTCTCAGTGGTTTTGTGGCAATACAATGGAAGTCAATGGGGTTCAGTGTTGTTTGATTATCAACATTCTTCAAAATATCTTCTGTTGTGTTTTGCAGAAGATGAATGTTTGGAAAGACGTCAGATCTGATCAGAAGCTTCAGTGTGGACAGCAGTTCTTGTTGTGGCACCTCAGTCTGAAGACTCCAGATGCGTATGTGCCACCACACCCTTATTTCCTGTGGTAGGGGGTTGTGGGAAGCTTGTGCTCTCTGATAAGAGCAGCAGGAGGGAAATACACACAGGCCAGTAATCACAGCGCTGGATGTTGGTAATCAGGAACAATTCAGCATCTTGTTTGTTTTGCCAGGCTCCCATACATTAGCTAGACATTAGGTCATGTTTAACAAAAAACGCTGGAAAGTCATTATCTTATATTGTTTGCACAAGAGTCATATGAGTAACTTTCAATCTGACATTAAAGTCCAACATCCTAAACAAAACAGGTGTTTGACTGTTCACTGGATCAGAGGGAATTTTGAAGAATGCTGGTAACCGAACAGCGGCAGTACCCATTCACTTCCATTGGTTTTGTGTCCATAAAATAGAAGTGGCTATTGGCTGTGTTTTGTTCAAATGCTTGTGTAGTGTTAAAAAACTGAAACAGGAAGTTCGTCTGGACCAATGTTGGACCATCTTTGATTACATCTTCCAAAGTGATCTATATCCACAGTGAACAAAAGCTTTTTCATGCAGAGCAAAACTGACAGTGGATTTTTGCAACTGTGTTTTAGGCCGTTTGTGTAAATGTGTTTATCTGTTTTGCAATAGCTGACAGCAGCAGAGATCGGTTGTGAGCGTCTGCCAGCGGCGGGTCTGGATTTAGTGCTGCACTGGTGTGTCAGACTTCTCTGGTATGTGGAACAGACGCGTTATTGATGGTGAACAGAGGGGCGTCTGCCTCACTTACACGCAAAGCTTCAGCAGGGGAGATGAAATGAAGTCGCAGCTTTGAGTTTCTTTTCTGTGTCAACAAGAAGCACAGATAATATTATTAGTACTTCACAGTTTTGTTACATACATACCCCTATAATGCTCACTTTACGTAGCTGTCATTGTGGAGTAAGAAAATCATTTCTGTTTGGTGTCTTTGGACACGGTTCCAAAAATATTGTTCATTCATACATTCCCATTTCGTACCTGCAATGCAAAAACTGCAGCCACAGATGCTGGGATGCATTTTTTTTGTGTCATAAGATTGCATAGACAGACCTTAACCTTAAACTGAAGCAAAAGATCAGGTGAATTTTGAATCAGGCCCACCTCCATCAGAATGACACGTAAAGTGACCAATCACAGTTCGTTTTGTTTTTACATACGCAAGCTGTGTTGGTTGTAAACATTACTCTCAGATTTCAAGAGGTGTACGCATCTGTAAATCTTCTCCGAATTTGGAGTACTTATCTGAGATCTGTTCCTGCGCTCCTCGAGGCAAAATATCAGAAGAATATTTGTTGTTATTAATTTGACATATTGTGGCTGTTTAACATAGTAACACAAATACAGTAATATATGCTGGTTTGCTGAAATATTTTTTAGGGATTAAATGCTAACCAAATACTTCTGTCAAATTAACCATGTAAGAAAAAATTTAAGAATTGAAGTATGTAATGAACTATGATTATATATCTGCCCAACCAGAATATGTGATTGTCCCCCAGTCGAGCCAGTCCTGTACCAGACAGGGCCGGCGCTATAGGCAGAGCAGGCAGTTGCCTAGGGCCTCAGGCTCCCAACTTCGACACACATGACATCAGAGTACTGAGAGAGGGTTTCAAACGCATCCGCAGCAGTCTACTTGAGTCATGCCATACGATCACATGGCCCAATCAAAGGTTGCGTGACGCGTATCCCCATTAACATGATGTTATTCTTCATCATGAAAGGGTATTATTTTTACACGTTTTAAACAGCTTGCCCATTTAAAATTTAAATCGATATGAAGTGCGCGCACAGATGTCAGTTCTTGTTAAAAAACATTTTGCCTAGGGCCTCCAAATGTTTAGAACTGGCACTGGTACCAGGCCTGGGGGAACATGGAGTCCATGAAGTGAATTTCAAGGGATGGAGTTCCACCTCAAAATGCAGGATTTCCTTTTATCCCTGAAATAGACTCCAAACGCTTTGCACATTTCAAACAAACAAGTATAAAGTGGCATTTTCTGCATCTATGGTTTAAAAATATAAAAACTCTGGATCTGTTAAAAAGCACAGCCCCTGTAGAACATGAATGTCAAAGCCTAGAAAGTATTTATTTACTTTCATTAACCAAAGCGAGCGACGTATATCCTGTACAGACAAGAGAAGAAAATCTCTTTTGCTAATTAAGTTCTGCCCATTTCCTAGTTTATCTGTTGAACTTCCTTGTCTGGAAACATTGTAGGACTTTTGTGTAGAGCAAGGTAAAACTATGCACATTAATTATTATCACATCAGTTCTTGACTATTATTTCTTTTTGTCACGCTAGAAGAACTTGGCAACACATCTAACGTGCGTGAAAGAATAGCAGGCACATTAAAATGAAAGCCATTTCTTAGATAGTACAACATGAGATAAAATCTCCAAATTCTTTTTCCTCAATTACGCAGATAACAAAATCAGAAGCTTGTCTCAGTCTGCCGACAGATGACAAACTTGAAGCTGAAGCTTGAAGTTCCATAACATTTGAAAAGAACTCACAAAGCATTCGCATCCCCAGTGTTTCAAGAAAATTGCATTGAAACGATTTATACCTCAGTCCATTTTCTTCAATGAATCTGAGCGGTGTTTTAGCGTCTACAAGCATTAGTTTCCTTAAACTAGAGCTAATGAAGAGAATGAGTCCACCCTTTCCTCCAGCGCTTTAATCAATCTGCCACAATCAGCAAAGACTTTGAACAGCTGAAATGATCGGCTCCAACCTGCCCGACAAAAGAAAGAAACACAGGAAGACAATATTAAGTCATGCAAATTGATGTAAATAATTCAAAGGAGAAAAGGGCAAATATTCTTTTAAGAAGCATTTCAGTTTTTTTCTGACATGACAAAACATTTTAATGCACAAACATATAGTCACTAACAAATAAAACCAAGCAGTGTAAAACAAACAAACAAGCAAACAAGCAAAAAACCAAATAAAACTCATGCAGGGTAAATCAGAAAAACATCATCATTAAACAAGACATTATACATTTAGAATTACATTAGATTTGAGCAAAAAGTAAGCAATATTTTCTTGAACTTGCCACTGAAGTGTTTTTTTGGCCATACTTCTTTTTAGGTTTTATGGCAGGTTGCGAACCAACTTTAGAGGTGATAGTGTCACCTACTGTGATGAACAAGTGAAGTGAAATGCCTATATGAATTCCTTACATCCTATCTTTCCAAATGTTCTGCCCAAACATACCACAAAATGGTCGTGTGACTTTTTCATACGCCACTGTAACATTGAAGTTTTGAGAAAAATGGGAGTTTTTGCAAATTTGACATGTTTCCATTGGGTGTATTTTCAATGTGCAATTTCAATTTGCGCATTTTGAAGCAGAATGGAAATGCAGCTACTGTTGCAAAAGGTCTCCGCTTACTTTCGCAACCTCGGCTCCCTGAGAGGCGGGAACAAGACATTGCGTCGAGCTGACACACTGGGTAATCCCTCCTTTCTTAACCTTTCCTGAAGCCTTATTGAATCATGCCCAAAGCACTGCCTGCAAGTCACACAAGCTGCTAAATCGTCAGCGTTGCGTGGAGCGGTCATGCAAACCCGCAAGCCCAAAATATATATGGTGCGTGCTGAGCGACAGCGTCCGATGAGGCCACTGGCTCAAGGGAAATGCAGAGGGCATACCATTTGCACACTAAATGGCATTTAAAGTGATGGGCACATATTGCGTCTACAGAAAAGCAGTGTATTTAAAAGAAAGCTTCCTCAAACAGACCGCCTGCAGCGCATCAGCCAGAGCGAGAGTCAGTCCTTTAAAAGCAAAATCTCAGACGAGAGTAGAGGAGAGTGGGCGAAATATGCTTCGTTACATGTAAGTATGCACACTGTGGCGTAATCTGCACCAAGTTTAGTGGAGAAAAACGCCCAGAAGCCTCGATAGAGGGGCAGTAATCGGCTATCATCACCTTGTGCTCTCTAGCCCGGAGCTGGCACATGTTGGGCCCGGAGCTGGCGACAGTGGGCCTCTACCTGCAACCTGTAGCTCCTCTTCCTTTACCTATAATCCATACAAAGCTCATTTCTTCCTGTTAACTATCTTAACTATCTCTTCAGGTTCGTGAAGGAGAAGATTCTGAGGAAATGCCTCTTTGATGGTCGCAGTCTTGAACGCTATTGGCCTGTGCAAGTGAATTGCACTGGTGTGATTCAATAAGGCTTTAGGTAAGGTTAAGAAAGGAAAGATTACCCAGTGCGTCAGCTCAACGCAATGTCGAGAGACCGCCCTCGAAAGGGAACTAATTGTTAGTATGCGAATCTGAAGCCAGTGCAGATTACACACGTGTGTGACCAGCATGTGACCTTTTTCACAAAATTTCACATAATGGCAAACAGATTCTGGTGCATGGATAAAAAATGCTTTATTGAGTTATGAAACCTGAAAAATGTCTGTGTCAAATTACTGTTGGATTCAGAAGGCAGCTGTAGAGACCCAAGAGCGTCATTATTTATGTGATGTGCACTCAGTGTCATGGCACATATGAAGCACATATCAAAGAGAGTCATGTGATGATGAGTGAAGCATGTGCCTGAACTGCACCATTATGTGAATTCCACCAAGAAATTTAACAGCGTTTAAAAAATACTTTTATTCAAAGTCACTTACATTGTGTTTAAGGTACATTTTTCCATATTTCTGTTCCCTGGAAATCAATCCCATGACTCCCGATAATGCAAAGCTGTGCCAGCTAGTCAGCTACAGTACATGGACGCTGATGGTTTGATAACCATACATGAACATAATACTCCCCTCCAGATCTGGAGGTTTCAACCCAGCTGTGCAGATTTTGAAGGAACTGTGAGAGAAAAGTGTGCTCGAATGAGGCGAAAAAAACCCCGTTTGGGCTTGTTTAAGGTAGTTTCTACTTTTCTGTCTGTGAATTTGTCTGAAAATTCATGTTTCAAACATCAATATAATCCGTCAACCCTCACAATTTCAAATGCGCTGCAAGAGTTTTATTTGCATATAACAATAACACAGCCAATGTTCAGCTCCCATCTGAAGAATAACTGTGAAAGTGTTTTAGTTTGTGATAAGAAGTGCAGAATGGCACAGTCAGTGTTATCAAAAAAGCATGTGCAGACCGTTTCAGCTGCTATCTGTGTGAAAAACATACACACTTCTGTAAGTTATTTAGCAGCGACACGCAACTTATTTGACCAAGTTTAACCTTTTATGGTCTTTATCTAGACTGACTGTTACTGCTGTAAAATATGGATTATGGATGTTGTTTATGGTTCCAGGAGTTTCATGTATATGTAGACATTTGTGTTGTTTATACAACTGTTAAACTCTCTCTGCTTGTTTTCTTTCAAACATAGGCTATGTAAATACAGTGGAGTCCATAAGTCAGTGAAAACATAAATTAAACCTGAAAAAAAACAGTATATATTGAATTTTGACACACAATTATTTTTATTAACATCTCATGTTTATATTTCACAATAGGTCACTAATTACAGTGTTCGAATTGCTGAGGAGGTCCCTTGATGGTTAGGATGGGTCCCCTTGTTTTTCAGACTAATAAATATCTTCTGTTGTTTAGATTTACACATTTATCCAAAGCGACTTACATTGCATTATACTATACCATTCTTTTATAAATGTGTTCAAACCCGTGACTTTGCCATTGCTAGCACCATGCTTTAACCACTGAGCTACATAGCTTCCCATTTAGCTTCCATTACATCTGTGTGGCTTTATGACTTTTGTAAAATGGGAAAGTTTATTTTCACCTTATTTATCACGTTAAGAAAACAAAACAACTGTCATGTTTATTTATTACAATTA